>JAGDYQ010000113.1:1074192-1252832 GCA_021962125.1 Bulinus truncatus
CAGAACTGTTTTATACTTACTCATTTCTAATCTTAAATATCATCAGGGAGCTGATAGAAATTTAACACTGTTAGAATTATGCCAAGCAGTAAAACTAATGTTATTATGTAAGATCATTTATACTTTTACGTTTCAATGGTAGTGGATATTTAGAAAACTTTTCAAACATTTTGAGATGATTCATGGCATGTCCAAGTTGGTATAGATCTGGGTAGAACAATTAATAATATTCTGAAATTTCATTTTTAATAAGCTTTTAATTAGTTTCACTTTCTGTGGGTGGATTTTTCTTATAAATCATTTTATTCACTTTTTGACCTGTTCTAATTTAGTGAAAAAGGCTCTAAGCACACTTAGGCCTATAGATTCTACATGACAATTGATGAGTTTAATAGTTTTGAGTCCATTAATTAATATTTTGTAGAATAAAGAAGCAAATTACTTTTATAAGTTGTAATGGGAAAAAATTGGCCGTGGGATTATTATTTAAAAAAAAAAATTAATTAAGAACATGCCCAACAGGCCCGTAGCCAGGTTAAAGTAAAACAGGGAGGCACCAATACCCAGCAAGGGGACACCTACATTTTTCTTTATTTTTTCCTCTTTTCTTCTTTTTTAAGCCGGGGGGGGGGGGGGCACGCCAAATTTAGCAGGGGGAGGGGCACGGCCCTCCAGTGCCCCCTTGGCTACGGGGCTGATGCCCAAAATAATGAAGTTTTTATTCAGTCTTTAATTCTTTAACAACTAAACAGTATAAATTTTTTTAAAATATATAAAAGGCCTTTTTAAAAAAAATGCTTTAATAAAAATGCACAGAAAAGTAAAAAAAAAATTGATCATATCATACAAATTTTTATAATATAAATTATCATTACTAAAATTAAAAGCGTGGGTGATTACAACATATGCAACTAAATATGACTTTACATTAGTTGTTAGTTAGCAATACAATATTATACATAATAATATACATATATATATATATATATATAAATATATATATATATATTTATAATAAATTTATTATATATACAGTATATACACACATAACTTTAACAGGAAACATATTAATGATAGTTTAATTTATTGTTTACTCAGTGATGTTGGACCTTCCATAAAAAATTTCATCAAATCTGCCAAAACAAAACCATTGCTTATGCGTTCATGATAAGAAAACATTTCATTGATATTGTAGCACTTTACATATAAAACTAATTTCGTTGTTATTGTACTTACATCACAGTTAACTCCCCTTTGAATCATGACGTTTACACGAGTAGAAAGGATGTTCACGTGCAGGAATAAAAAATCTGACTCATGAGCAAAAGGCAAGCAAGAATTCTTTTTTTTCACTATGACCTAGCACAGGGGAGGGGGTAAACCAAACTACGGCATTTGGGACGAATCCGGCCCGTAGACGGGACTTGATTAGCATGATAGCTAGAAAAGTTTTGAGAAAATTTTGAAATTGAAATATTGTTTCCAAAACTTGGAGATTTTTCTCTGATTAATTAGGGAATTATTTTTATTAGATGCCATTATAAATATACTTATGTTGGAGATTGAGAAAATAGTTTATTTAAAAGGCTTAGTAGTAATACGAGGCGTGTTACAGTAGTTATGCTGACTTTACTGTTGTACCGGAGCCGCTCACGGCTTACTGCTAATTTTTTAGTGGAGAAAAGTGAATACAGAACTAAAGAATCTAGAAACATGCAAGGATACCAATATATGGTGGTTGATTGTTATTTAGTTTGACTAAAGCTGATAGATTGTCAAAAGTAGGTGTGAAAAAAGTTTGGGAGTAAAATGGTACAAGGAGTTAGACGGCTTTCTGATAAGCTAATTATTATAGCTAGTATAGGATGTATCAGGTTTAGACAATAGTCTCTTCTCCATGTATCAGCATTCCCACATATAAATTAATCACAGGTAAATGGAACGAGAGCGTGCATTAGATTTTCTCACTGTGATGCAAACATTCGAAATGTCGTAACATTAAATGTTTTGTTTTAAAAAGAAACCTTACATTCTGCCTCTCTGTACCATAATATGGAAAATGGCTCCTGGCTGGTACCTTAGAAAATGAATATAAAAAACCACCGGGATACCAAGCCAGTGACAATAACCCTAGATAACAGGGGTGGCCTAATGCGGCTCTTATAGCCGCATGGGTCTCTTCGTTGATTTTTGTGCGGCTCGTGTTAAGTTTCTTCTATTGATTTTAATGCTAAATCTGGCTAATTCGATCGTGATGCGGCTCATTATATGAATGTTTACTATATAAAAATCCTGAATGCTGCTCTCATTGACCTTATCCTGGCCACTCCTGGTATGTAAACTCATATAATCTCAAACATGAATATTTGAAGGTAATCATTTTGAATTTAATGTAGCTATTCTTAAAACTAAAAGATTGATGTTAGTTTGAAAGTAAAAAATTATTACATATTTTTCTTTTTAATTCATTTTTACGGCTTAGTTTTGCAGATTATTCTTGGTATTGTCTGATTAAAAGGCCTGATGTTTTAGCTAACGTCGCTTTCATTTAACAACATTGGCGCAATCATTGGAGTAAATATGTTGGTTGTCTTTATTTTTTCAAGCATTTTACGCCGCTCAACTATGTATTACTTGGCGTCTAGTTTTCCATAACTTTCGCTTTAGTGTGCAAGTATTGAACATAATAATCTCACGCTCGTCATTTATTTTTCAGTTATTCCGTACAAGTCGAAAAAAAAAGTTGAGGGATGTCTGATACAGCATAATTAAATAGCTAACTGGCAAGAACTGGTTTATTACAACAGGGGCGGCCACTAATGGGATCAATAAGGGCAGCACTTTGGATTTTTATATAGCTAAAAATCTTTTAAAAGCCTCATCAAAGTCAGTTTGTACAAAAATAAATTAATAAAAGTAATTAATGATTTTAAAAAAAAACTGGCTTACTGAGAGACGCAAAAACTTCATTTGAAGAGTCGCATTTGGCTAACTCAGCTGTATAATAATTCTGCCTTCACTATACAGTTAACACGGACAAGGCG
Source organism: Bulinus truncatus (assembly GCA_021962125.1). Classification (NCBI taxonomy): domain Eukaryota; kingdom Metazoa; phylum Mollusca; class Gastropoda; family Planorbidae; genus Bulinus; species Bulinus truncatus. Next base: position 1,077,237 of record JAGDYQ010000113.1, read on the forward strand.
AAATATCTTATAAGAATTTCGTACTGGTATTTTGTAGTGGAGCAATGATTTGTTTACGAAACAGAGGCGGACAATAAGGTCAATTGAGGTTCTGGGCGCATATAAAAATATTCGATCTCTAAAAAGACTGACATAAAAAACATATAAATTTGGATTTTCCGTGGGATTTTCTTTACAATTAAGTTGGGGCACAGGAAGTGCACCTATGCACCGGCCGTTAAATCCGCCTCTGGTAAGAATAGCTCTTAACAGTCCATGAGCTCAATGATCAGAGTCTACTTCTGCCATAGTGTGGTAGGCCCTACATTGAAATATTTTTTTTTTTGAATGACAAACCCGAATTTATCTGCCGAAGGACTTTTTGAAAGCACAACTGTTGATGTATTCATTGGTTCCCCCAATGACTCAAATCAGTTAAGGGAATTATAAAAAAAAACCCTATTATTTAGCTTTCATGAGTCTTGACCTGTTTTCGCCTGTAAATATTTACATAAATAAATCAAATGGGTGTAATAGAGTCGATATAACAGACTTTCGGCCTTTGGGTGTGCCGGACACAATACATTAACCACTACCTATATAGTCAATTTGCCTGTGTGATCCATGTTGTAAGTGGAAGCATATTATAGGTTGTTTAGTCCATTCTGCCACAAGAGATTAAATTAATGGGGGGGGGGGGGCGATGTTGCAAAGATGTAGATCTTGAGATTAATAAGCATTTTTAAGGTAATTAGTGAACAGCCACTGAATGCTATACAGAAGACACAGAGAATGAACAATTTAATAGTTAAGACATGTTTCAAGGAAATACAAATAAATAGGTGGATGCTTTGTAGTCAAGCTGTATCAAAGGTCCTATGGTGGAGAGATGGGCAAAGTGCAAGCATTGTGGAATATTGTAAGGAGTCAAAAGGCAAACGACACTGTGGAGGAAACAATTGGAAACATTTTTATTCAGCCTACTAGTACCAGATGGTGAAATGAAATAATATACTATAAAAAGAGCTGTAGAAATGTGATTAGATAAAGTTATTGCTTGCCAGTCAGCTTTGGGACTTGATTCAATGATTGAGTCTGAAATAAAGTTCTTGGTTGAAGGGGAAAATACATTACCTAGGCCAATTGATTCCCATAATTATGGATTTAGAAAAAAAACTGAATAATTGTAAAGAAAGTGCTACAAAGCATTCAGTAGAAGCTCGTTAGAAAGTCTTGACAAAACTCTTTGGAACAGTGAAGAATGACACTGACTACAGAATGACAACAGCTTATCATCTGAAATTCAAGCTAGGATTTCTCAATGATCATGAACAGCTGCCCTTTTGTAAATCAATGCTGACATATGTTCATAACATCCAAAAGTCAACACTAGCTCATCAACTAACGTAAAAGGCAAAACAGATGATAAAGAAGAGGACTTTTTCAGCTTTTTGAATAAAAATAAGCCATCTGAAAATAGTTCATCTTCAGAAAAGGTTATTTCTAATATTTTATTTAGGAGTATTGTTTTAACTTAATATTGACCATCACCATCCTATTGTTTTAAATGAGCTACCTATAAAAAAAAACATTTAATTTATGGTATTGATAACTGTGAAAAGCTGTTTTTATGCAGATAAGATGCCACTGTATTATAATTGTGAAAAGCTCTGTTTTTACGCAGATAAGGTGCCACTGTCTGTCTACCACATATCAATAAAAATCATTATTAAATTTCATGCTATCAGGGTCCAACAGTTAATTTTGCCATGTGCCCCCGAAAAAATTGGGCTTTGAAAAACATCGGAAGGGCTTTGATTGTGGAAGTTACATTTATTTTCCCATAATACAAAATTAAATTTCACTGATGTTAAATTATTTTAGCTATTAGCATATCTAGCTTTTAAAATTGACGGAGTTAGTGGCCATTTAGCTTACTCTAGTATCCCTCAAGCATTTAAAAAGAGCAACGCAACCGTTCACAGTTTTCAGTGCAGCTACACAGATATTGATTGCTCGTAGATGTAGAATTGGCCAGTTTTAAATAAAGTCTGAAGTCAGAAAATAAATTTATCTCAGATATTATTATGTCATAAAGCTACAGTAACCTATATTTACACCATAAAATGTTATAATGATATAAATTCTAATTTCTTACATGGATTTTGTTTGATAATACAATTTATTTGATAGTGTGTTGAAAATGTATCTTAAAAAATGTACTTTTACAAAAAAAAAAATTTTAAGTTAACTATTGTTTTTTAATTAGTTGAAACCATAGATATGGTTGAAACTATTTATTAAAATTAGATGTAAAAGTTTAATTAAATTAGTTGAGTTAAACAAAAAAAAATGATCTAGTGGCTATCACTGGGGATCAGCAGGGGCCAGGCAATACATTTTACTAAGTAGAACAAATAAGCAGAGGGGGGCCAGACAAAATGCAGGCCCCCCCCCCCAGCACGCTATGGGCCTGATTGAACTAATGAAAGAACAATACATTGTTTATTCATTTTTGTTATTATTAAAGCCCACAATGGGCTCAGATTTCTTAAATAAATAAAAAGAAACAGGGTCTATAATGCTTGGGGCCCCTTTGTTCCCTTGTCTCTACCTCGTGGCTGCCTTTTTTCATGAAATATTATGTAATTTGAGAATACATCCTACATTTTATGATAGCACCAAACCTGAATCATGACCCAATCTGTATCAGAGGAATTCTGACTTGGCAACATTAGTTGATAAGCAGCGATAAAAAAATAATCTACATATCTTGATGAGCCACTATGGTTTTATTTTTAGTGAAGATAATTTGTATAAATATTTTAATTTTTTTTTTACTTTTTAGTGAATTTTAACAAAAAGTAGTTTTTTTTAAAAATGTTTTTTAATGTGAATAGTATAGCCTTATTAATTATATTGAACTATTTTTTATAATTTGAACCATATTTGGCTTAAACAGAATGTAATGGGACAGTTTTTAATTGTAACAAAAATGCATATTCTAACTTTTTGCACTGGAATGTATTTCATCAAATGCATAGTTTTCTGAACATTTTCTTCACAAATTTTGATTAAATTAATAAATATTAATCATATAGTGTTTTCTTTAAAAAATAAAAGACTGATGGCTGTGATAAATGGAATCAAAGAGGGAGTAAATATAATTCTGATTAACAAACGATGTTGTACAGGTCTAATCCAATTTACATTACTATGAAAAGTATCATATATAAACTCTATTGTAAAATATGGAGAGAAGTTATGTCTGTTTATCCATTTTTAGTGACATGTTGTGGTATTTTATGTAATTTTTAGGTAAATTTTGGGCCTGTAAGGTCATATTTTGGGGAATAAATGCATGCATCTTTCTACTTTTTTAGGATATAGAAATCTGAGCCCTTGATAAAACTATAGATTAGGGAGCGACCGATAATCGGATCGGTATTGGACAGATATTGGCACTATTGGTTAATATTGGATCGACCAATTTTTGTAGGGATCGACCGATAGTCGAACCGATATTGGCACTATGGGTTAACTATCGGACCGGCCGTTTTTTGACTGCCGATACATTGTTTTTTTTTTTCACAACAGAGTTGCAGAAAATAAAATCCGTAATTAACCCAATTCTATAACCAGATCAGACAAGATTTAAAAAAAAAAAGGAAAAAAAAAACCCCGTACACAGAAATTGTCACGTCCACAAAAATTGCATCAGCGATATGACCTTGAAACAATAGGATTGGCATTTTTTAATTCTAATGTATGATCTTGAATGATACAATTAGTGAACATCTGTGTGTATTTTTTTTGAGATGGGACGTTGTGGGGAGGGGGGGGGGGAAACAAGACTTACGTAAGGCAAAGTGTTACGAAATATGACAGGGAAGGGGTGAGCATGGGTTGACATACATCATTAGCTGTAGCACGAGAAAAACACGTGTTTGGCATTGTTGTTGATTAAAAAAAATATCTGTATCGGTAAAAATGCTGGGGGAAAATATCGGTATCGGACTATCTGTAAAATGGCATATCGGTCGCTCCCTACTATAGATAAGTTGGGAAATTTGAATTGATAGTGATAAAGATCTTTTAATGCTAATATAATATACATCTTTTATGTAATCAGGTATTTTCTTATCTCTAATAAAGTGTAATATCTCCTATTTTCTGCAATATGGACAATGTAGTTACGGTGTAGTGATGTTAAGTTTTAATATTTTATATTTTTACTACAATAAATAACAACATTATAAAAAATTCATTAAAAGCAAAACAAATATTTATTTAAAAAAATAATAAAATTAAAACAAATTTAACAATATGATACAAAAACATCAATTTTACAGTAATATTAAAATAAAAATATTAACAGAGTTTATGTCATTAGTAATGCTACATAAATGCATTTTAAAACAATTCAAACAAAGTGCAAAATAAAAATGTTAAAAAAAAAAAAATTCACAATTTCATTGTCATGACATCAGGCATCTCTACTGACAAGGACCACTTGAAGATGATGCTGTGGTTGTGGGTGGAACAACAGTCGTCGTCTCATCAATATTCAGGTGTGAAATAAATCTAAGTCTGAGTTTGAGGGCTGGCCTTAATTTGCAAATAACTTTCTCCACTTCATTTCTGACTCCATCTCCCACAAACATGTATTTAATATGATAACTGGGGTCAAAAGTTAAGGAATTTTGGTTATAATTTAGCAAATCAATTGAAAAAATCTTGTTCACATATTTTTTTAAATAATTAGAAAATTTCATAAGGAACATAACTCTAAAATAAAAAAACAAAAACTGTAGAGAAAAATGAAAGCGTGGACGCCTTCCTCTATACTCATTTTTAATCACTCTCTTTAGAGGCTATAGGAAGAGGTTCAGTTTTCTGGGTAGTTGTTAAGTTTTGGGGTCTTAAGACAAAACCACTTGTCAAGATCCTGAATGTTTTATTTTTTTTACCTACACAAATATGTAATCATCAAATTAAGACACTTGTTCATTCAGTTGGACAGCCCTGAGTGTATAAGGTGATGGTTTCAATTTATCTCTCACAGAGAATGCCTAAATTAAGACAATTGTTCATTCAGTTGGACAGCCCTGAGTGTATAAGGTGATGGTTTCAATTTATCTCTCACAGAGAATGCCTACATTTTTTTTTTAAATAATGAGAGGATAAGTATCATTTTGTAAATACACCAAATAAATATAATTTCAGTATTACAGGCTACATTGCCACATCTTGCTGTCATTGCTCAAGAGAGTATCCACAGCATTCAGCACAGGTCTGCTTGTATATTAGCCTTGGAACATAGTGACTGTGTTTAGTACCAAGTTTAATGTTGTTACTAAAGAGAACAGAATTCGACTTAAAGACCGCCAACTTAAAATATTGTTGTAGCTCTCTTTCTACTGAACCTCGACTGTGCCATTTTATCACCTGGACAGGTGTGTAAAAAGAAGATGGGGTTGAAACAACAGTCGTTCCCCTCCCCTCATCAACTGGCGCTAGCATCAGGACGATTCATCGAGAGACCAGTCACGTGACCTGGTTTGAGGGGGCGGGGGATCTACATTGGACTCTTTGTTATAAGTTAGTGACCAGAGTGAAAGGACAGTTAGTTAATTTCAGCACAGCCAGTTCATTACCTTAGACTAACATCTTCAACTCGCACTTGTAGTTATTAGTTTATTGTAGCTTAGTTTAGTTGTAGATTAAATGTTTAGTGGATTTGTAGTAATAAATAAATAGTATTAGTGTAATTATTAAACCCACGTGTCTTGTGTGTCATTCTAAAAAAATTACAACTATTAATGGTTATCTCCAAAAAAAAACAAAAAAAAAAAACGATCAAATTTTTGTTAGCGATACAGGAAAGGATACAGATAGTCACATATAGCATCCATGTTGTATAAGTGTTCACTTTTAGTGTCAACATTTAGCAGTATGTCATACAGCTCGACTGTCAACTAAAATAGAAGATAATTAGCAAGAGTTAATTATAGGAAAAATATTAATTCACTTTACATGATAATTAGGAAGTGTTAAAAATATATAAATTTCTTCCAAATTAATATATTATGATTGCAATATTACATCATTGTTTTTTGTACTATTTTGTTATATTATTTAAATATCTGAAATTATGTTAGCCTGAATACTAGCGCTGAAATATTTTTTGAAAGTGGACATTTATAAATGTATGCATGTATGTAGTGCTTGCAGAATACCAACAAAATAGATTCAAAATAGAATAAAATCAAGTTTTTGGCTACTGACCTCTAGAAGACATCTTGTCCTTTCCATGTGAAATCTCTGTAAAAATGGTCCAATCAGATGGCACAGAAAAATAAACTGATTTTCATGCTTGATAATAGGTTTAAGTTTCTCTTTCACAAACCTTGAAAAACATCGCAAAAGAAAATATAAATAAAACGTTAACTTTTATACTTGCTAAATATGTTACGGTGAACTTATAAGCCTATATACAACATATTTTAATAGAACTTTAATAACACTTTACTTCTCTTCTAACTACTACTAAAACAAACTACTTCTAACTATTAGGACTGTCGACACCGAACTAACTACTAAGCCTGTCAGCACTATACTCCTGCATCTTTCTCTGATCTGCTATATACTAACTTATTTCTAACTTAACTTAATAAAGGTCGGTTGGAGTGGGGGGGGGGGGGGGGTGATCACGCTTGCTATGCATGTGTCACTACAGGCATCAAAGCAAGTTGGGAGCTTGGCTTGACCATGACCTTGGGTTATGTAACATGGTCAACTAAGATGGGTCACTAGTTTGGAAGGGGAAAGTTTCACCTGCCGTTGTAGAGAGGGGGGCGTTGAAGGTGGGGGTAAATTCTAACCACTACAATAAATGAATGATTTGGCGCTTACTGTGGCAAATGGGATAACTGTCCAATACCAGCATGGTGCCAAACACCATGACAAAGTTCTAGAATAGTGGAACACTGGTGCTCTGCATTTTGAAGATGTGACAGACTGACATTTAATATCTTGAAAGGACTGTGGTGAGCTGCAGGAATCTCCAGCATAGGTGAAGTAATAGCCTTGAGGATTCTGTCATTTAAAACACTCCAGTAGGACTCCTGCAAGTGAAACATTTAATAGTCAAAACAGTTATCAACTAGTTACATGTTATCAACTAAGTTACGTGTTATCAACTAAGTTACATGTTATCAACTAGTTACATGTTATCAACTAGTTACATGTTATCATTATCTACTTACTGGCAGTGCTGTCAGTATGAGACCCGCTGCATTATACCATGACATCATATCCTTCTGAGCCGGAAGTAAAGATGACCTGAAAAAAAACCAGTGTAGTTTTGTTTATACAAACAATTAAGTTTATGCAATTCTAGTTAGGGTAAAAAATATTTGAACACAACAATATATTCTGAGTGGAAGAGTAAGTGAAAAATATAAAAAAACAAAATGTGGAAAATGCATATCTGGATAGTAAAAAACGATGTTTTGAAAGCTCTAAAACAGATTAGGGACTAAGTGAAAAACGTTAGCTTTTTTTTTTTTTTTATAAAATGACTCTTAGGATTTCAGTTTCAACAGTCTTTTAGCTTTAAGGATTCTGTAACTACACAGAAAATATTCTTTATGCTTTATAGTGATCAATCCAAATTAGCTTGTAATTTTTTTAAATCGTTAGACTCTTTACATGATAACACTTTTTCCCTAATTAAAAAAAGGTAATGTTAAATCCTATAGTTATACATACGGTTTGAGGGAGACATCAATCAGAGCTTCCCCTACAGTCTGTGCTGGAACAGGCAGTGCCATAAGCTCTACACATATTGAATGTAAAGCATGAGCTGCTGCATTTGGAAATTCATTGAACCTCCAGTCAGCTGATGGATAAGGTGGTGGCAGTTCTCCTAATATGGCTACACAAGTTAGGGAATCAATACTCTAGTAAAAAGCATTTATGTATTAAATGCACAAGCAATAATGTGAATAGAAGTAAAAGTGTACAATGACAATCTCTTTCAAAATGTGCTAGAAACTAGATTGCTTTTTACAGTTACCAAGGCCAGGTTCTGAGTTTATTAAACAGACATTAGATGATTTTAAGAAAGGACAGACAACAAACAGAGTAACTAATAATCCTCAATTCAATAAGTATACCAAATTTATGACCTTTTTCTGTAGGAGTGCACACAGTTCAAAACCATTAGGGATACATCTAATTCATACAGAAGTGCACATAGTTCAGAAATATGACAAATAATTTTAGTTTCACAGTTCCTATAGACATACACAGCAAGACATACAACGTGCCATTGAAAGAAAGGATACTGCTTCTCAATCTACTGATAAGTTTGATGTAATATTCATGATCTGGCGTCCACCCTGATTCTTCTTGTGACTTTTTCAGATACATCAGGTAATCATCTGATAGGCACCAGTTTTCAGGTCGGATGTCATTAAAAGCCCCTAGAAACAATTAAAAAAATATACTATTATCAAAAGCAAACATAAAAAAAGCAATTTTAAATCAATAAAAAATGTCAAACTTAATTAATTAGCATATGACAAAATAAAATGTCATAAATGAAACAGAATATTTTAAATCATACCTATTATGGCATTTACCAACTTGCGTTTCAGGATATGTTTATCTGCCAGTCTTTTTTCATAGTAGAAAAGTGTGTTGTATAAATATGTTATAGGGTGATCTGTAGTAAATATTAAATACAATGAAAATTCAGAACGTTTTCTTTTTATAAATAATAAATTAATCAGTCAAAATATTTATGGCATAAGAGCTCTTACCATGGAATTTATACAGTCCCCCTATCTGATCTAAGATGCTTTCTAGTGCTTTCTGCATCACCACCATGTCCAAAAAACGGTGAATGAGAATATCTAAGACCTACATCCAGCATAAAAAAAATTGTGTAGACTTATAATGAATTTAAACAAAAAATATTTTAATATTTAAATATAGGCTATACTTTATAATGGAAGCTTTTTTTTTTTTTTACAGAAATAAAGTATTGAACTAACACATGTACATTTTTTTTTTACTCACAGGAATAAACCTGAGACAAACATTTCCAAAGTAAACAGGTAAATACTGATGCTGCAATGGGTTATTCAAATCTTGTGTTCCCTCATTATAAAACTTCTCAGGATATTTCTAGACAAATTGAAAATAGGTTAATTAAAGTACTGCACTGCAATTGTAAGAATCGAAACATGATCCAAAAAATTAGCACTAGGAAATATTAAGAAACGACAGAAACTACGGTTGTTAAAAGGATTACTTTATCATGCGAATCTTACCTTGTGAAAGTTCATATGAATATCATGCCAGTTTGACTGAGACCAGTGTTCTGATGTATTCTACAAATAAAAGTACATGACATAAACAATGACATGCATTCTTATAATACATCTAACTATTTTTTAAAATGTTTTCAAAATAATTTCAATCTCTAAAATGCTTTCATTTAACTGAAAATATTGTAAGTAAATAATTTGCTTTTTACCTCCTTAATGAAGTCATGAATGCGAGCTTTAAAATCTGGCTTCAATGTCAACAAGAACTGGATAACTACAAACTGAACCTGAGCTTCTTTACCTTCAAGAGTCCTTAAAGCCTAAAGAAATATGTTATTATTAATTATTCAAATCTCAAAATAAAGATAAGCACCTCAATTATGTTTTATTTAAGAAAATAATTATCCATCATTAACTGTTTAAATATCAAAGTAAATATTAGCATCGTTATTTTGTGATGTCACGAAAATAACATTTGGCATGGAAACCTTTTCTATTTTTCTTTAAACATATGTTTCTTGATAAACTTACCAAACAAAGAACAATCCTATCAATAGGAATGATATTGTATTTCCAAATCATATCTGTTAATGCCTCAATGCACTAGAAATCAAAACACAGAACAATAATATAAATGTTATATAAAAAAAATGCATAAAGCAAAATAATACTGCCTTAATAGAAAATGGCACACAGTAAAAAAAATATTGATTAAATAGATAAATACATAACGTAAATAAGTAGAAATTTTAATATGGGTGCATTTTAAAATAAAAGTATTAAAAAAATTTTTAATCCGCCAACAATATGTTTATTTATCTTAACAATTGACTTAGTTGACATTAAACACCTTTGATGAATTCTGTAAAGCTGGACTAGATGCAATTTCATAAACTAAATAATCAGCCAATGTCCTAAGGTGAGTAGCCAAAGCTCTTGGTCCAAGTTTGTCCAGCACTCTGTTAACAGGAAAGAAATTTTATTGCAAGTCAAGTCATACAATTATGTATGTTTAATGCAACTAAAAAAAAAAAAGAATATTTTTTTTATTCAAGTCACAACTTAAGTTACTTACTTATATGCTGTGGCAGGAACTCTGTTCTCATCTTGAATGTTTTTCCAGATTATGCTAATAAAATATAAATAAAATTAAGCAATTAAAAAAAATCTGACTTAAAAGAAATCATTAAAATATTTTCATTTTAATACCATGGTAAAAAATATAATAAGCAATTTTAAAATGTCAATATGTAAAGCTTACCATAAAAATAAAGGTGGATTACTTTGCATTGAGAAATGTGCAATAATGCTGCTTTCATTACCGCCCATTGCTAAAGAATAATTAAAAATGATTTATTTAGGTTAAAAAACAGAACACATATGTTCACTTAACGAAAGAACTAGACTAGATAAACAAGTTCAAGTCAAAAAAAAAAAAAAGCTAAAACTTACTTTTCCATTTTTTATATTCATTTTCAACATTTGTTCTTAGCTGATTTTTATTATCCTTGTTGTTAATGGTATTCTTCTGAAAATATTCGGCTAAGCTCTGAAAAAAAAAAAAGTTTTTTTATAAGATTTATTTAAATTTTAACTTTATATAAATGAGTTGATTGAAATATTATGCAACATTACAAAAGTTTTTGTTTACTTGAGGAAAACATGCTAGAGTGTTAGATGACCAGCTGATTGGAGTCTTCTGCATAATTACATTCAGGATATCTTCACACCACACACTGGACATGTTGTCAACAGCTTTAGAAAAAGTAATACATGTATAATCAAAGAACTATTTGGATGATTGTAATAATTAGAGTTCAAATGTCAATGACTTAAATTAGAAAAATACAATAGTTTCTCAACAAAAATTTTTTTTAATTTCACAAGTAAGCTACTATGGGAAATCTAAAATAGTCATGGACACGCTTAGCTTCAAATCATATTTGAATAAAAAAATTTTTTTTTTACGATTGAATAGTTATATTAATATTGTGACCACATTGCACCAAAACTATTACAGTGCAATGTCGTTATAACGAACGTCAGTGTATCGAATTATTCAGTACAGCGAATTTTTTTTTGCCCCTTCCCCTCGCTTATATAACATCTGTTAAAAAGTGTCGTTGTAAGGAATTTCGTGTTTTCAGTATTGCGAAAAAAATAGCCGTTTTGCAGATATTTAATTTTATCCCCTTACCAAAAAAAAAAATTTAATTCGGCAAATTTCTATAACTCAGGTCAACTTGAACTCAAACGACATTCACATTTACTAAATAATGGGAGGGGGGGAGTGTGAGAGGAGTAAGATGTTATGGTAACCTTTAACCTCTACTGATGAGGATAGTAAACATAAATTCCACCATGTGCAGTACTGAGACAAGTATCGTCTTGGGACAGCGAGGGGGGGGGGGTAGTGAGTGAGTGGCGTGTCACAATTACGTAACAACAAATGGGGCGGGGGGGGGGGGTGAGGATGAGAGTTTTAGCAAGGTCGGGAAGGGGAGGAGAGCCTAAGACGTCATGGGACAAACACATGAATGTTGGGAACGTTACACATTCGCGGGATTAAAAAAAAAATCAATAAACCAGTGTTACATCTGTGTTGGTGAAATGCGCTAATGAGAAAGAAGCCATACAATTAAAAGTATAGCTTATTGGGAGGTATGAGAAAGACGTAATGGTTTTGGTATATGTAGAAAGTAACTTGATAGTTTTAGTAAAAAACAATCTTATTGTTTTCGGTAGGGGCTTAATAGTGGGTCGCAATTTTTTTTTAGAAAATGGCGATCTTATAGTTTGTGATAAGGACTTAATGGACAGAAGACTGCATTTTGCCAAGATGTTAATAAACTACCGGTACCTGTATTTAATTAATAATACAGGAATGGAAGAATAAATGAGTTATTTATTTGACCTTTTTTAACATTGAAGGACAAAATTTATTTTAACCTTTTCTAATTTTAATAAAATTTAATCCAGTTACAAAAGTAAATAAATATATAAATATATTTTTAAAATTATTTCGTTTAATAAATCAGACAATATGAGTATGATAGCCGTAATGGGTTTCTAAGTGAAGTAAGTCATGTTGAATAACTTATAAAAATAAATGAATTACGTCCCTTAGTTCAATGACCGTTAGCGGTAACGAAAGCTGAAAGCTAAATTACTAGCTTAACTAATGAGAAATAAACGGAGAGAATATTTAACATATTTTTAGCTAAATATCTTTAGAAAAAGTAGTAAGATGACATAGTATATTTGCATTGATACCTAAATGAACTATATCCACATATTGCCAACAGAAAATGTCGCCGACGAACCCCCCCCTCCGATTTCAGTGTAACAGATTTTCAGTATTACGAACAAATTTCGAATCCCCGTCAATTTCGTTATAGCGACATTTCACTGTATATATATTTACAATTAGAAAATTGTAATGACAAAAAATTAAGTTGAAATTTCTCTAATAAAAACTGAAAACACAACTTACAAGAACTGAATCAAAAGACAAGAATCTCGCCTCTTCTAGTTAGAACTGTGGGCTAAACAGCTTTAAGTAAAAAGTACAGTAATCAAGCAATTGCGTTATCTTTTGAGAACATTTTTTTATAGCTTTCCAATCAAAGAGTGATAATTTTAAAAGGATACAAAACATAGCACTTCCTATCACGGAATGGAGCTTCAACATTAACACTAGACCAGCAAAGCCTACTAATGTCTGCAGATGAAATGCTTTTTGTCACATCTTCAATTTTCACCTCACTAACACTGAAATATAAAACATGCGTTATTTTAAAGAGATTAAAATTTCAATCTAGCAAAATTTAATAATAAGAGCTATTTTTTTTTACTAATAATAATATTTAAAATTTTAAATACAAAAATTAAGAATACAACCCATTCTGAACTTAACTTTTTTAAAAATCTTAATATGATAATTTTTAGTTATAAATAAAAAAAAAAGCCTCTAGGGGTTGCAGCTATCCAAATATCAAGTACCACGAAATTTATAACTTTGATTTTTACATTATTTATGATTTGGGTTAAAGTTAATAACACTCCGCCCAAGAGATAAATGGTTCTTTTATATGTCATTGCAAAGATCTAAGTGTGAATCAAATGAAATGGACAGTAAAATTACTCGCTAATAATTCTAAGTAACTTAAAAAAAATTTTCTTCACCTTGTATTTCATTGTATGTAAAAGTAAATATCACCATTTTTAAAAGTCTGTGATGTCATATGCCCTACCAACAACAGCCGACTAACTTAAAATACAATCAAAAGGTAAAGCTAATATTTTTTTTAAGTAATTTATAATTATACACAAGTAATTTTACTTTCCATTTCATACACATTGAGACCTTTAGCCATTGCATTATTTCAATTATTATATGAAAGAACCATTTATCTCACAGGCAGCTCGTTGTAGACAATTACTGTGATTATTTATATTGCTGATTGAGAAAGTTTTCATTAACTTATTTTACAAATGAAATGACGCTAGCTTCTGAAAAATCATCTAAAATATCTGGAAGTTTCAGTAACTTGCCAAGATCTCCATTTTCATTACATTTTTCCACTACAGCTTTGTCATTCCTGGAAACATAAAATTTTTTAAATTCATGACTTCTTACATGGAAAAATTTGATGACTTTAACACCATTAAAAGATGAAGTATCATGTTACTGTGTTACATGTATAGTGCCGGATTAAAAATTAAGGTTACACATACACTCAGTAACGAGTAACTATATACAATAGTATAGACTATAGTAGTATAGTGTCTATAGAACTATAGACATAGTAGTTCATAATCATAGTATTATAGACTTTGCAATATTAAAATATAACACGATTACTATTTGAATTACAAAAAGTAATATAAGCAGGAGTTAAGTCTGATAAGTCTAGAACATTTAATGGTAAAAGTGTATAACAGTCCGCCCACGAGATAAATGATTCACTTAAAATACAAAGAAATATAGGCAAAGAAAATATTTTTTTAAACAATTTTTACATTTTTTTTACCGACTTAACAGTCTAATTCGTTCGATACACACTAAACCTTTACATTAAAATATGAAAGAATAATTTATTTCGTGGAGGACTGTCGTAAACAATTACCCATTTAAATAATACATTAAAAAATAAACAAAAATGTATTTATTTCAATAAAGCTATAACAATTATTATTTTTCAACCTACACTGCCATTGCTCCAACACCTGATTTACTTTGCCAAAAACTCACTTATCTATATAGTAACTATAAACATAAAAAAACTTATATAGCTCGTTTACTTTAGAAATCAAACAAATTCACTGACATGCATAGTCCGTCAATGGCGGATTTAGTAGAAAGTAATGTACGTATCAACTTGATTAACCCAAATGAATTGCTACGTGGCATGGCTCGTCACCCAGAATTATGCATTATTATCACGTTTCTGATAACATTTGTTATAAAATATGGAACAAGGCTAGAATTCTTAAGTATAAAATTTCAACATCATATTAAAATTGTTTATTCAATTTATTTGTTGTCATTGATGTTGACATTTTCTAATTTAATAGTTTTAATAAGAACTTATTACCATAACTTATAACCGTTTTTCTTATATGTAAAGATTTGGTCATTGTCTATTCTTTCTGACTTTAAAAAACATTGTTTTACATTACTGCATGATTATATTGCGAAACTGCTAACTGGTGGTTAAAAGTTAGGCAATCCTTCACTGAGTACCAGCACCTATTTTTTTTTACAAAAAAAAAGCACCGATAATTATATAGGCCTACTAACTACAATCAGTTGATTTAATTATAGTTCAGTGCAGTAATTGAACATTTTTGTTTAACATACTAAATCGATAAAGAATCATTTGAGCATGACACTAAAAAACAAAGCAATAATTGAAATTCTATTAAGAAAAAATGTGTACTGGTACTTCATTAGAATTTTACAGTAATATTATATCTCAAATCAATAATATAACACTTAAAAATTAACATCAAGTAGAAGTGAAGTTGCACATTTTTTAGTATAAAAACTTGGTCACTTTTACATTAAGAATAAAAAAGATTGGCAAAGATTTCATTTTCTACTAACAAAACTGATTGACCATTCTGTTTGTTTTTGTGCAATTGAAAATTGACATGTAGGAAAAAATGTTAAAGGTATCCAATCATTCATGTGTCTTTTTGTTTGAAAACTAGAATTCAGATCGTTTTAAATTTTACGTAACTGTTGATGTCTTATTTATATACCCAATTAAAATCATTTTTACTTTATTTGATACATACACAAAGATTAACACTCTTGATTTTGACAGTCTAACTAATTAATATACAATTGTTTAACATAATATGTTCTAATAATTACTCCACACATATAACATCTACTGCTAGGTAATCTTTTGCCTCTAACAATCTCTGCTAAATGGATTCCACCCTCCACAATCTATCCACTTAGCCCTACCAGCCAAATGAGTATATTTATGGGAAATTATTAAATTCTCGTTATACCTTAATGATATTTTTTTTTTAAATGTCTAGATTGACTATAGTGGATACCTTCCATTTTTGAAACACTGTACCAATTTTTTAAAATAGGATCTGTAATCTTTAAGTGACAAATGTGCAGCTGTTTTGAATGTGAACCTATTTAATATTTTTTCTTTAATTATCCCCCAATTCTAAGATATTTAAAGTGAAGTAATTCAACAATTTTGTGATGATCTTTACAGCAAATGTTTATTGTTGTGTCGAAAGTTATTGAATAATCATTATGTTAAACAGTATATTTTTTTAACAGTTAATGTAATAATTTTTAGAAGTTTAGGGGTTTATATGACATAAAACATATATTCATATATATATATATAAAAATATATTAACAGCTTCAAGGCAAAACCAGTTACCCTGCCACCCAAGCCACCACAGTACATGTTTTCTCCGACAACATTTGTTTTGGATTCTCCTAGGGGATCCTTAATACCTCTTACAGAAGTTTTACACTCTAAAGAATTTGTATTTGTGATGTATTATGCGCCTTGGTGCTACAAGCCTAAAGCTGCCAGGGCAGAGTTTCTAAAAGCTGCAAATTATTTCAAAGGACAGGCAAGTCGCAACTACTTTCATTTTACATATGTATCATTAACTTGAAATAAGTTATGCTTGATTATATTTCTGAACCCTTGCCAGAAGGAAAATTGCTGAGAATAAATTTTTCATTGAAAACAAGTCTTGTTTTTTTTTATTCTCAGGTGCCCTTTGCAGCTGTGAATTGCTGGTGGCTTGAAGGTGAATGTAGGAAGCGTTATAAATTTCTTATGTTTCCAGTTTTCATGGCATATAATACAAGACTTGATGGGTACAGATATTTTGGTAAGTTAGTCTATAAAACTATAATATTGTGTTTGTACATGACATGCATTTGCTAACAACGTTGCATAAATAAAAAATGTATCAAAGTGATAAACATTTAATTACAATTTTTGTATTTTTTTTTTCGCATTCAATTAAATGAACTTATGTGTGTTGCATTTATTTTAAATCCAGGTCATGTTAGAGCTGAACATATGATTCTGTTTTTGGAAAATTTGAGATGAAAAAGTTTAAATTATTTAAGGATTTCTGAAAAATTAGCAATTTCCTATAGCGATTTTTGTGCATTACTAAATAGTTGGTGGTGTGAAATAATTAGCTATAACATGTTAAATCTGATGAGCATGTATTTAAATTCACTCCCCTTTACGTCTTGAAAAACAAGTATATTCTGTGCAGTAAACATCATTTCTGAAAATGATTTAGTCTTAAGAGAAATTGTAAAAAAAGATTTTGATTAGCGAAAAATTCTTGCAAATCTGACTCTTGTCTGATTAAAATCATTTACAAATGTGCTTTTAATAAAAAAAATTACAGCTTTATCTAAGTGGAAAAAAATGGCATTGATGCTTGATTAATATTTTTAATATAAAATAATTAAAACTTACTCAGTAAAAATTATTTGATTTATTATTTGTAACCAAACAAGTTGGTATTTATACACTATTAATTTTGCAAGTCGGTTTAATTAACAAAAGAGTTCTCTTCAATTGTAAAAGTTGTATTAACCTAAATGTCTGTTTATCAGTCCAAGTTATTTTCCTGTGTGCAGTTATCAAAAACTGTCTTTGTTGAGGAGGGGTGAGGCTTCAGTTTCTCGTCTTCAGAATATACAAGAGTTCCTACATCTGCATTTTCCATAATGATTGTTCTGATGTTTGACAATCATCATAAATTCAGTCAAAATCATTTACTACTATCTCCAGCTGTTACCAAACTTCTTCTCGAAACTAACCAACCCTCCCCAAACCATGCTTATAACATTTAGTACTTGTAATAAACTTTTATTTCTTCTGCATCGGTCTATAGCATTTTATCACAATAAAATGAGCTAATTTTGAAGAAACATGTTTTGGCAGAGCAACTCCCAATTTTTAGTTTGTAACCAAATTGGACATTATTTATGAAACAACTAAAATTTTTTACTATAATTTGGAGTAAATATCCAAACCATGTTACAGTTCATCCAAAACACGTTACAGTTCATCCAAACCATGTTTCAGTTCATCCAAAACACGTTTCATTTCATCCAAAACACGTTACAATTCATCCAATTAACGTTACAGTTCATCCAAAACACGTTACAGTTCATCCAAAACACGCTACAGTTCATCCAAACGACGTTACAGTTCATCCAAAACACGTTACAGTTCATCCAAAATACGTTACAGTTCATCCAAACCACGTTTCAGTTCATCCAAACCACGTTTCAGTTCATCCAAACCACGTTTCAGTTCATCCAAAACACGTTTCAGTTCATACAAAACACATTAGAGTTCATCCAAAACACGTTACAGTTCGTCCAAAAGAAGTTATAGTTTACAAAATTTAATCAATGTATAATTTTAAAAAAATATTACTATTGTTATCAAATCAACAGAACAATGATACAGACATGAATATTGTCCACAACATCTTTGGAAAACGAGTGAACTCCTCAGATCCACTAATGCCAGCTGCTAAAACTCAACTATATAAATAGGTATTTTTTAAATGATGTCAGTGTTTGAAATTCTTTTACATATTTCCAAAACGCAGTGGCTTCGAATACGACCGGGTGTGTTTCGTATTTTTTTTTTCCGAGACACGACCAGCAAACTTTGATGACATCAGTAAACAGATAGAACTCTTATGATTTAAAGTTATTTTCTTTTCGAGAGAACGACTAATTTTGTCTACTTATACATTAAAATTGCAACTTTATATGTGTGACTTCCTGGCACAGTGGTGAAACCGTTTGGTCTGTGACTCATTTTTATGCTGACTATATCCAGGTTAGATTCCTACCTGAAACATATTTTTTTTTATTGTGTTTTTTTTTTTTTCAGAATGTATCCTTTTAGTTGTTTTAATGAAAATTAACTAACTAGATATCTTTGACATTTTTTTTTAAAATTGAAATAATTTATATTTTAGGATGCTGTAAAAAAAAGAAACAACCACTAATTAGGTTTTTT
Source organism: Bulinus truncatus (assembly GCA_021962125.1). Lineage (NCBI taxonomy): Eukaryota > Metazoa > Mollusca > Gastropoda > Planorbidae > Bulinus > Bulinus truncatus. The sequence continues at coordinate 1,096,117 of JAGDYQ010000113.1, forward strand.
TTAACTATTTCATAACTTAAAAAAAAATATTTTGAAAATATGTATCAAAGCTGAACACAGAGGCGTAGCGATTTTAAGGGATGGGGGATCCAAAATCGAAAGTCCCGCCGGGCTCCAGTTTGAGGGAGACCCCAAAATTATTTTTTACATTAAATATTAAGAACATAATCTCATGTCATGGTATCGAGTGTCAAAATGCAAGGCCCCCAAATCCTAGGTTCGGCAATGGCTTTACAATAGTTTATCTTCCTGCAAAGGCTTTGCAGGGTATAGCTAGTCCCTAAGGCTAAATATTACATAACTTTTCCTTACCATCATTTTTGCGTCAAACTTTAAAAAATTCAGAGAAGCCTACATATTTCAAATTTACTAAATAATAATAAGATTAAGAAACGAAAATAGAGGGGATGGGGAAGCATTTATATCCGAGAATCGAACCAAATACTGACGGAGACGAATTAACGAGTGTTAGCTTTCTGGAGGGTTGGGGGGGTACGATAGATACTAATTTAGCGCATATTTTTTTGTTTTATTCGTCTGACTTTATTAGGCTTGGGCAGACCCAAAAACTCTTAGTCTTAGACATATATCCTGACAACTAAAATATATAATTCAAAGCCGTATTTATTTTTAAAAAAATATCATAATAATCTCCGATTATTAACAGCACATGACTTTATTTATTAGGCTTGGACAGACCCGAAAAAGATTAAAGCCAAATATAAAAATATCTCCGATTATTAACAGCAAATGACGTCATCAAAGTCTGCAGAAAATACGAGTTCTCATTCATTCTGTTTACTGACGTCATCAAAGTTTGCTGGTCGTGTCTCGAAACAAAAAAATACGAAACACACCCGGTCGTATTCGAAGCCACTGCCTTTCCAAAATACGTTACGGTTCATCCAAACCATGTTTCAGTTCATTCAAAACACGTTTCAGTTCATCCAAACCACGTTACAGTTCATCCAAACAATGATACAGTTCATCCAAAACACGTTACAGTTCATCCAAACCACATTACAGTTCATCCAAACCACGTTACAGTTCATCCAAATCACGTTTCAGTTCATCCAAACCACATTTCAGTTCATCCAAACCACGTTACAGTTCATCCAAACCACGTTTCAGTTCATCCAAACCACGTTACAGTTCATCCAAACCACGTTACAGTTCATCCAAACCACGTTTCAGTTAATCCAAAACACGTTACATTTCATCCAAAACACGTTACAGTTCATCCAAAAGAAGTTATAGTTTACAAAATTTAATCAATGTATAATTTTTTTAAAATATTACTATTGTTATCAAATCAACAGAAGAATGATACAGACATGAATATTGTCCACAACATCTTTGGAAAACGAGTGAACTCCTCAGATCCACTAATGCCAGCTGCTAAAACTCAACTATATAAATAGGTATTTTTTAAATGATGTCAGTGTTTGAAATTCTTTTACATATTTCCAAAATACATTACAGTTCATCCAAACCACGTTTCAGTTCATCCAAACCACGTTACAGTTCATCCAAACCACGTTACAGTTCATCCAAACCACGTTACAGTTCATCCAAACCACGTTTCAGTTAATCCAAAACACGTTAAATTTCATCCAAAACACGTTACAGTTCATCCAAAAGAAGTTTTAGTTTACAAAATTTAATCAATGTATAATTTTTTTAAAATATTACTATTGTTATCAAATCAACAGAAGAATGATACAGACATGAATATTGTCCACAACATCTTTGGAAAACGAGTGAACTCCTCAGATCCACTAATGCCAGCTGCTAAAACTCAACTATATAAATAGGTATTTTTTAAATGATGTCAGTGTTTGAAATTCTTTTACATATTTCCAAAATACATTACGGTTCATCGTAACCATGTTTCAGTTCATCCTAACCACGTTACGGTTCATCCAAATTACGTTACAGTTCATCCAAAACACGTTACAGTTCATCCAAACCACGTTACAGTTCATCCAAATTACGTTACAGTTCATCCAAAACACGTTACAGTTCATCCAAACCATGTTACAGTTCATCCAAACCACGTTACAGTTCATCCAAACCACGTTACAGTTCATCCAAACCACGTTACAGTTCATCCAAACCACGTTACAGTTCATTCAAACCACGTTACAGTTCATCCAAACCACGTTTCAGTTCATCCAAACCACGTTACAGTTCATCCAAACCACGTTACAGTTCATCCAAACCACGTAATAGTTCATGCAAACCACGTTACAGTTCATCCAAACCACGTTACAGTTCATCCAAACCACGTTACAGTTCATCCAAACCACGTTACAGTTCATCCAAACCACGTTTCAGTTCATCCAAACCACGTTTCAGTTCATCCAAACCACGTTACAGTTCATCCAAACCACGTTACAGTTCATCCAAACCACGTTACAGTTCATCCAAACCACGTTACAGTTCATCCAAACCACGTTACAGTTCATCCAAACCACGTTTCAGTTAATCCAAAACACGTTTTATTTCATCCAAAACACGTTACAGTTCATCCAAAAGAAGTTATAGTTTACAAAATTTAATCAATGTATAATTTTTTTTAAATATTACTATTGTTATCAAATCAACAGAAGAATGATACAGACATGAATATTGTCCACAACATCTTTGGAAAACGAGTGAACTCCTCAGATCCACTAATGCCAGCTGCTAAAACTCAACTATATAAATAGGTATTTTTTAAATGATGTCAGTGTTTGAAATTCTTTTACATATTTCCAAAATACATTACAGTTCATCCAAACCACGTTTCAGTTCATCCAAACCACGTTACAGTTCATCCAAACCACGTTACAGTTCATCCAAACCACGTTTCAGTTAATCCAAAACACGTTAAATTTCATCCAAAACACGTTACAGTTCATCCAAAAGAAGTTATAGTTTACAAAATTTAATCAATGTATAATTTTTTTTAAATATTACTATTGTTATCAAATCAACAGAAGAATGATACAGACATGAATATTGTCCACAACATCTTTGGAAAACGAGTGAACTCCTCAGATCCACTAATGCCAGCTGCTAAAACTCAACTATATAAATAGGTATTTTTTAAATGATGTCAGTGTTTGAAATTCTTTTACATATTTCCAAAATACATTACGGTTCATCGTAACCATGTTTCAGTTCATCAAAATACGTTACGGTTCATCCAAATTACGTTACAGTTCATCCAAACCACGTTACAGTTCATCCAAACCACGTTACAGTTCATCCAAATTACGTTACAGTTCATCCAAAACACGTTACAGTTCATCCAAACCACGTTACAGTTCATCCAAACCACGTTACAGTTCATCCAAACCACGTTACAGTTCATCCAAACCACGTTACAGTTCATCCAAACCACGTTACAGTTCATCCAAACCACGTTACAGTTCATCATCCAAACCACGTTACAGTTCATCCAAACCACGTTACAGTTCATCCAAACCACGTAATAGTTCATGCAAACCACGTTACAGTTCATCCAAACCACGTTACAGTTCATCCAAACCACATTACAGTTCATCCAAACCACGTTACAGTTCATCCAAACCACGTTTCAGTTCATCCAAACCACGTTTCAGTTCATCCAAACCACGTTACAGTTCATCCAAACCACGTAATAGTTCATGCAAACCACGTTACAGTTCATCCAAACCACGTTACAGTTCATCCAAACCACGTTACAGTTCATCCAAACCACGTTACAGTTCATCCAAACCACGTTTCAGTTAATCCAAAACACGTTACATTTCATCCAAAACACGTTACAGTTCATCCAAAAGAAGTTATAGTTTACAAAATTTAATCAATGTATAATAAATTAATGGTGGGGGGGTTCAAAGATGTAGATCTTGAGATTAATAAGCATTTTTAAGGTAATTGAAGTGAACAGCCACTGAATGCTATAAAGAAGACACCGAGAATGAACAATTTAATAGTTAAGACATGTTTCCAGGAAATACAAATAAATATAGGATTGGATGCTTTGTAGTCAAGCTGTATCAAAGGTCCTATGGTGGAGAGATGGGCAAAAAAAATGCAAGCATTGTGGAATATCATAAGGAGTCTAAAGGCAAAACAACACTGTGGAGGAAACATCAATTGGAAACATTTTTATTCAGCCTACTAGTACCAGATGGTGAAATGAAAATAATATGCTATACAAAAAGCTGTAGAAATGTGATTAAATAAAGTTATTGCTTGCCAGTCAGCTTTGGGACTTTGATTCAATGATTGAGTCTGAAATAAAGTTCTTGTTGAAGGGGAAAATACATTACCAAGGCCTATTGAGTTCCCATAATTATGGGTTTAAAAAACAAACTGAAAAATTGTAAAGAAAAGTGCTACAAAGCGATTCAGTAGAAGCTCATTTGAAAGGCTTGACAAAATTCTTTGGAACAGTAATGGGAAATGAGCCACTGACTACAGAATGACAACAACTTATCATCTGAAATTCAAGCTAGGATTTCTCAATGACCATGAACAGCTGCCCTTTTGTAAATCGAAATGCTGACATATGTTCATAACATCCAAAAGTCAACAGTAGCTCATCAACTAACGTAAAAGGCAAAACAGATGATAAAGAAAGAGGACTTTTTCAGCTTTTGAATAAAAATAAGTCATCTGAAAATAGTTCATCTTCAGAACAGGTTATTTCTAATATTTTTTTTAGGAGCATTGTTTTAACTTAATATTGACCATCACCATCCTGTTGTTTTAAATGAGCTGCCTTATAAAAAAACATTTCAATTTATGGTATTCATAACTGTGAAAATCTGTTTTTATGCAGATAAGGTGCCACTGTATTATAATTGTGAAAAGCTCTGTTTTTACGCAGATAAGGTGCCACTGTCTGTCTACCACATATCAATAAAAATTATTATTAAATTTCATGCTATCAGGGTCCAACAGTTAATTTTGCCCCACTGGCTCCAGATACATCAAAGGCGTACTTCGTATTTTTTTTTTACGGGATACGTTAACAGAATGAACTCTTATGATTTAAATTAAAGTTATTTTCTTTTCGCGGGAAATGCAGTTTATATTATGATACTATTACACAATGATGGTGACTATTACACAATGATGGTGCTCAAAATCGGCGATCGTTTTAACACGTTTAAAGAGTAAACAGAATGAATGAGAACTCTTATTTACTGCAGACGTTGATGACATCATTTACTGTTAATAATCGGAGATTTTTTTTTTTTTCGGGGACCATAAATAGATATTGCTCCACACCCTAACCCTATCCCTAACCCCCCTATCCCTAACCCTAATCCTGAAAAAAAAAATCTGAAAAAAAAAAAATGTATGATTTATTTAAAAATGACCATCAATAGATATTGCTCCACACCCTAACCCTATTCCTAACCCTGATCCGGAAAAATAAAATCTGAACAAAAAAATGTATGTCTCTCAGAGGAATCGAACCCGCACATAGTTATCCAAACTTGGTCACGGCCAAGCGAACAACCAACATAATTAGTGCGCCACACAAACAAACCCATCATTTTAATGTATAATTAGAAAAAATTGCTTGACTATGCAATTTCCCGCAAAAAGAAAATAACTTTAAATCATAAGAGTTCATTCTGTTGACGTATCCCGTAAAAAAAAAATACGAAGTACGTCTTTGACGTATCCGGAGCCAGTGCGAAATTACGCCATGGGCCCCCGAAAAAATTGGGCTTTGAAAAACATCGGAAGGGCTTTGATTGTGGAAGTTACATTTATTTTCCCATAATACAAAATTAAATTTCACTGATGTTAAATTATTTTAGCCATATCAGCATATCTAGCTTTTAAAGTTGGGACGGAATTAGTGGCCACTGGCTTACTCTAGTATCCCTCAAGCATTTAAAAAGAGCAACGCAACCGTTCACAGTTTTCAGTGCAGCTACACAGATATTGATTGCTTGTAGATGTAGAATTGGCCAGTTTTAAATAAAGTCTGAAGTCAGAAAATAAATTTATCTCAGATATTATTAAGTCATAAAGCTACAGTAACCTATATTTACACTATAAAATGTTATAATGATATAAATTCTAATTTCTTACATGGATTTTGTTTATCTGATAATACAATTTATTTGATATTGTGTTGAAAATGTATCTTAAAAAATGTACTTTTACAAAAAAATTTTTTTTAAAGTTAACTATTCTTTTTTAATTAGTTGAAACTATTTATTAAAATTAGTTGTAAAAGTTTAATTAAAAAATATGAATCGCAAATTAGTTGAGTTAAACAAAAAAAAATGATCTAGTGCCTATCACTGGGCATCAGTAAATAATTTATTTAATTGAACTCTGCCCCGTAGCGTGAACATTCTACAGCAGGGGCCAGGCAATAGCGGGGGAGGGGGGCAGGTAATAAATTTTACTAAGTAGAACAAATAAGCAGAGGGAGGCCAGACAAAATGCAGGGGACCTGGCCCCCGCACGCTACGGGCCTGATTGAACTAATTAAATAACAATACATTGTTTATTCATTTTTGTTATTATTAAAGCCCACAATGGGCTCAGATTTCTTGTATCTTAAATAAATAAAAAATGAAAAAGAAACAGGGTCTATAATGCTTGGGGCCCCTGACTTTGTTCCCTTGTCTCTACCTTGTGGCTGCCTTTTTTCATGAAATAGTATGTAATTTGAGAATACATCCTAAATTTTATGATAGCACCATACCCGAATCATAACCCATTCTGTATCAGAGGAATTTTGACTTGGCAACATTAGCTGATAAGCAGCAATAAAAAATCTACATATCTTGATGAGCCACCATGGTTTTATTTTTAGTGATGATAATTTATATAAATATTTTATAGTTTTTTTTACTTTTTAGTGAATTTTAACAAAAAGTTGTTTTTTTTTTTGTTTTTTTAATGTGAATAGTATAGCCTTATTAATTATATTGAACTATATTTTATAATTTGAACCATATTTGGCTTAAACAGAATGTAATGGGACAGTTTTTAATTGTAACAAAAATGCATATGCTGACTTTTTGCACTAGAATGTATTTCAAAAATGAATAGTATTCTGAACATTTTCTTCACAAATTTTGATTACATTAATAAATATTGATCAAATAGTGTTTTCTTTAAAAAATAAAAGACTGACGGCTGTGATAAATGGAATCAAAGAGGGAGTAAATATAATTCTGATTAACAAAGGATGTTGTACAGGTCTAATCCAATTTAAATTACTATGAAAAGTATCATATATAAACTCTATTGTAAAATATAGAGAGAACTTATGTCTATTTATCCATTTTTAGTGACATGTGGTATTTATGTAATTTTTAGGTCAATTTTGGACCTGTAAGGTCATATTTTCATCTTTTTTAGGGAATAAATGCATGCATCTTTCTACTTTTTTAGGATATAGAAATCTGAGCCCTTGATAAAACTATAGATAAGTTGGGAAATTTGAATAGATAGTGATAAAGATCTTTTCATGCTAATATAATATACATCTTTTATGTAATCAAGTATTTTCTTATCTCTAAATTAGAGTCTAATAAAGTGTAATATCTCCTATTTTCTGCAATATGGACAATGTAGTTACGGTGTAGTGATGTTAAGTTTTAATATTTTATATTTTTACTACAATAAATAACAACATTATAAAAAACTCATTAAAAGCAAAACAAATATTTATTTAAAAAAATAATAAAATTAAAACAAATTTAACAATATGATATAAAAACATCAATTTTACAGTAATATTAAAATAAAAATATTAACAGAGTTTATGTCATTAGTAATGCTACATAAATGCATTTTAAAACAATTCAAACAAAGTGCAAAATAAAACTGTTAAAAAAAAAATTCACAATTACATAGCCATGACATCAGACATCTCTACTGACAAGGACCACTTGAAGATGATGCTGTGGTTGTGGGTGGAACAACAGTCGTTGTCTCATCAATATTCAGGTGTGAAATAAATCTAAGTCTAAGTTTGAGGGCTGGCCTTAATTTACAAATAACTTTCTCCACTTCATTTCTGACTCCATCTCCCACAAACATGTATTTAATATGATAACTGGAGTCAAAAGTTAAGGAATTTTGGTTATAATTTAGCAAATCAATTGAAAAAAATCTTGTTCACATATTTTTTAAATAATTAGAAAATTTCACCAGGAACTTAACTCTAAAATAAAAAAACAAAAACTGAAATAAATTATAAAAAAAATGGAGAAAAATGAAAGCGTGGGCGCCTTTCTCTACACTCATTTTTAATCACTCTCTTTAGAGGCTATAAGAAGAGGTTCAGTTTTCTGGGTAGTTGTAAGGTTTTGGGGTCTTAAGACAAAACCATTTGTCAAGATCCTGAATGTTTTATTTTTTTTTACCTACACAAATATGTAATCATCAAATTAAAACAATTGTTCATTCAGTTAAACAGCCCTAAGTGTATAAGGTGATGGTTTCAATTTATCTCTCACAGAGAATGCCTTATTTCTTTTTCAAATAATGAGAAGATAAGTATAATTTTGTAAATACACCAAATAAATATAATTTCAGTATTACAGGCTACATTGCCACATCTTGCTGTCATTTCTCAAGAGAGTATCTGCAGCATTTAGCATAGGTATGCTTGTATATTAGCCTTGGAACATAGTGACTGTGTTTAGTAATAAGTTTAATGTTGTTACTAAAGAGAACAGAAATCGACTTAAAGACCGCCAACTTAAAATATTGTTGTAGCTCTCTTTCTACTGAACCACGACTGTGCCATTTTATCCCCTGGACAGGTGTGTAAAAAGAAGATGGGGGTCAAACTGGCGCAAGCATCAGGACGATTCATCGAGAGACCAGTCACGTGACCTGGTTTGAGGAGGCGGGAGATCTTCATTGGACTCTTTGTTATAAGTTAGTGACCAGAGTGAAAGGACAGTTAGTTAATTTCAGCACAGCCAGTTCATTACCTTAGACGTAACATATTCAACTCGCACTTGTAGTTATTTTTCTATTGGATGTATTACCTTAGTTTAGTTGGTTGTAGATTAAATGTTTAGTGGATTTGTAGTAATAAATAAATAGTATTAGTGTAATTATTAAACCCACGTGTCTTTTGTGTCATTCTAATAAAGTTACAACAATATTAATGGTTTTCTCAAAAAAAAAAAAAAAAAAAACAACAATCAAATTTTTGTCAGCGATTTGGGAAAGGATACAGATAGTCACATATAGCATCCATGTTGTATAAGTGTTCACTTTTAGTGTCAACATTTAGCAGTATGTCATACAGCTCGACTGTCAACTAAAATAGAAGATAATTAGCAAGAGTTAATTATAGGAAAAATATTAATTCACTTTACATGATAATTAGCAAGTGTTAAAAATATATAAATAACTTCCAAATTAATATATTATGGTCGGAATATTACATCCTTGTTTTTTTGTACTATTTTGTCTCTCATTATATTATTTAAAAAACTGAAATTATGTTAGCCTCAATACTAAAGCTGAAATATTTTTTGAAAGTGGATATTTATAAATGTATACATGTATGTAGTGCTTGCAGAATACCAACAAAACAGATTCAAAATAGAATAAAATCAAGTTTTTGGCTACTGACCTCTAGAAGACATCTTGTCCTTTCCATGTGAAATCTCTGTAAAAATGGTCCAATCAGATGGCACAGAAAAATAAACTGATTTTCATGCTTGATAACAGGTTTAAGTTTCTCTTTTACAAACCTTGAAAAACATCACAAAAGAAAATATAAATAAAACGTTAACTTTTATACTTGCTAAATATGTTACGGTGATTTTATAAGACTATTATTATACAGAACAGAACTCAGCGTGGTACACTATATACAACATATTTTAATAGAACTTTAATAACACTTTACTTCTCTTCTAACTACTACTAAAACAAACTACTTCTAACTATTAGGACTGTCGACACCGAACTAACTACAGAGACCGAACTAACTACGCCTAACTACTAAGCCTGTCAGCACTATACTCCTGCATCTTTCTCTGATCTGCTATATACTAACTTATTTCTAACTTAAATAAAGGTCGGTTGGGGGGGGGGGTGATCACGCTTGCTATGCATGTGTCACTACAGGTATCAAAGCAAGTTGGGAGCTTGGCTTGACCATGACCTTGGGTTACGTAACATGGTCAACTAAGATGGGTCACTAGTTTGGAAGGGGAAAGTTTCAACTGCCGGTGTAGAGAGGGGGCAGTGAAGGTGGGGGTAAATTCTAACCACTACAATAAATGAATGAATTGGCGCTTACTGTGGCAAATGGGATAACTGTCCAATACCAGCATGGTGCCAAACACCATGACAAAGTTCTAGAATAGTGGAACACTGGTGCTCTGCATTCTGAAGATGTGACAGACTGACATTTAATATCTTGAAAGGACTGTGGTGAGCTGCAGGAATCTCCAGCATAGGTGAAGTAATAGCCTTGAGGATTCTGTCATTTAAAACACTCCAGTAGGACTCCTGCAAGTGAAACATTTAATAGTCAAAACAGCCATTTATAAAAAAAAACAACCAAACAACTACATGTAGTTACATGTTATCAACTAGTTACATGTTATCATTATCTACTTACTGGCAGTGCTGTCAGTATGAGACCCACTGCATTATACCATGACATCATATCCTTCTGAGCCGGAAGTAAAGATGACCTGAAAAAAACCCAGTGTAGTTTTGTTTATACAAACAATTAAGGTTATGCAATTCTAGTTAGGGTAAAAAATATTTGAACACAACAATATATCTTTAGTTCTGAGTGGAAGAGTAAGTGAAAAGTATAAAAAACAAAATGTGGAAAACGCATATCTGGCTAGTAAAAAAACGATGTTTTGAAAGCTCTAAAACCGATTAGGGACTTAATGAAAAAGCTTTTTTTTTTTTAAAAATGACTCTCAGGATTTCAGTTTCAACAGCTCTTTTAGCTTTAAGGATTCTGTAACTACACAGAAAATATTCTTTATGCTTTATAGTGATCAATCCAAATTAGCTTGTAATTTTTTTAAATCGTTAAACTCTTTACATGACAACACTTTTTCCCTAATTAAAAAAAGTTAATGTTAAATCCTATAGTTATACATACGGTTTGAGGGAGACATCAATCAGAGCTTCCCCTACAGTCTGTGCTGGAACAGGCAGTGCCATAAGCTCTACACATATTGAATGTAAAGCATGAGCTGCTGCATTTGGAAATTCATTGAACCTCCAGTCAGCTGATGGATAAGGTGGTGGCAGTTCTCCTAATATAGCTACACAAGTTAGGGAATCAATAATCTAGTAAAAAGCATTTATGTATTAAATGCACAAGTAATAATGTGAATAGAAGTTAAAGTGTACAATGACAATCTCTTTCAAAATGTGCCAGAAACTAGATTGCTTTTTACAGTTACCAAGGTCAGGGTCTGAGTTTATTAAACAGACATTAGATGATTTTAAGAAACGACAGACAACAAACATAGAGTAACTAATAATCCTTAATTCAATAAGTATACCAAATTTATGGCATTTTTCTGTAGGAGTGCACACAGTTCAAAAACATTAGGGATAGATCTAATTCATACAGAAGTGCACATAGTTCAGAAATATGACAAATAATTTTAGTTTCACAGTTCCTATAGACATACACAGCAAGACATACAATGTGCCAGTATAGACAACAAACATGTTTATTTTAGTATTTAACATTGAAAGAAAGGATACTGCTTCTCAATCTACTGATAAGTTTGATGTAATATTCATGATCTGGCGTCCACCCTGATTCTTCTTGTGACTTTTTCAAATACATCAGGTAATCATCTGATAGGCACCAGTTTTCAGGTCGGATGTCATTAAAAGCCCCTAGAAACAATTTAAAAAATATACTGTTATCAAAAGCAAACATAAAAAAAGCAATTTTAAATCAATAAAAAATGTCATACTTAATTAATTAGCATATGACAAAATAAAATGTCATAAATGAAACAGAATATTTTAAATCATACCTATTATGGCATTTACCAACTTGCGTTTCAGAATATGTTTATCTGCCAGTCTTTTTTCATAGTAGAAAAGTGTGTTGTATAAATATGTTATAGGGTGATCTGTAGTAAATATTAAATACAATGAAAATTCAGAACGTTTTCTTTTTATAAATAATCAATCAGTCAAAATTTTTATGGCAAAAGAGCTCTTACCATGGAACTTATACAGTCCCCCTATCTGATCTAAGATGCTTTCTAGTGCTTTCTGCATCACCACCATGTCCAAAAAACGGTGAATGAGAATATCTAAGACCTACATTCAGCATAAAAAAAATTGCATCTCCTTATTATGAATTTAAACAAAAAATATTTCAATATTTAAATATAGGCCATACTTCATAATGTAAGCTTTTTTTTTTTTTTACAGAAATAAAGTATTGAACTAAAGACATGTACATTTTTTATTTACTCACAGGAATAAACCTGAGACAAACATTTCCAAAGTAAACAGGTAAATACTGATGCTGCAATGGGTTATTCAAATCTTGTGTTCCCTCATTATAAAACTTCTCAGGATATTTCTAGACAAATTGAAAATATGTTAATTAAAGGACTTCACTCTACACAGATCGTAAGAATCAAAACATTATAAAAAAAATTAGCACTAGGAAATATTAAGAAACGACAGAAACTACGGTTGTTAAAAGGATTACTTTATCATGCGAATCTCACCTTGTGAAAGTTCATATGAATATCATGCCAGTTTGACTGAGACCAGTGTTCTGATGTATTCTACAAATAAAAGTACATGACATAAACAATGACATGCATTCTTATAATATATCTAACTATTTTTTTAAATGTTTTCAAAATAATTTCAATCTCTAAAATGCTTTCATTTAACTGAAAATATTGTAAGTAAATAATTTGCCTTTTACCTCCTTAATGAAGTCATGAATGCGAGCTTTAAAATCTGGCTTCAATGTCAACAAGAACTGGATAACTACAAACTGAACCTGAGCTTCTTTACCTTCAAGAGTCCTTAAAGCCTAAAGAAATATGTTATTATTAATTATTCAAATCTCAAAATAAAGAAAAGCACCTCAATTATGTTTTATTTAAGAAAATTAATTATCCATCATTAACTGTTTAAATATCAAAGTAAATATTAGCATCGTTTTGTGATGTCACGAAAATAACATTTGGCATGGAAACCTTTTCTATTTTTTCTTTAAACATGTTTCTTGATAAACTTACTAAACAAAGAACAATCCTATCAATAGGAATGATATTGTATTTCCAAATCATATCTGTTAATGCCTCAATGCACTAGAAATCAAAACACAGAACAATAATATAAATATTATATGAGTTAAAAAAATGCATAAAGCAAAATAATACTGCCTTAAATAGAAAAATGCACAAAGTAAAAAAAATATTGATTAAATAGATAAATACCAAACGAAAATAAGTAGAAATTTTAATATGGGTGCATTTTAAAATAAAAGTATTAAAAAAATTTTAATCCGCCAAAAATATGTTTATTTATCTTAACAAGTGACTTAGTTGACATTAAACACCTTTGATGAATTCTGTAAAGCTGGACTAGATGCAATTTCATAAACTAAATAATCAGCCAATGTCCTAAGGTGAGTAGCCAAAGCTCTTGGTCCAAGTTTGTCCAGCACTCTGTTAACAGGAAAGAAATTTTGAATACAATTATGTATGTTTAATGCAACAAAAAAAAAAAAGAATAATTTTTTTATTTAAGTCACAACTTAAGTTACTTACTTATATGCTGTGGCAGGAACTCTGTTCTCATCTTGAATGTTTTTCCAGATTATGCTAATAAAATATAAATAAAATTAAGCAATTAAAAAAAATCTGACTTAAAAGAAATCTTTAAAATATTTTCATTTTAATACCATGGTAAAAAATATAATAAGCAATTTTAAAATGTCAATATGTAAAGCTTACCATAAAAATAAAGGTGGATTACTTTGCATTGAGAAATGTGCAATAATGCTGCTTTCATTACCGCCCATTGCTAAAGAATGATAATTAAAAATGATTTATTTAGGTTTAAAAACAGAACACATATGTTCACTTAACGAAAGAACTAGACTAGATAAACAAGATCAAGTCAAAAAAAAAAAGCTAAAACTTACTTTTCCATTTTTTATATTCATTTTCAACATTTGTTCTTAGCTGATTTTTATTATCCTTGTTGTTAATGGTATTCTTCTGAAAATATTCGGCTAAGCTCTGAAAAAAAAAAGTTTTTAATAAGATTTATTTAAATTTTAACTTTATATAAATGAGCTAACAACTTTGATTGAAATATTATGCAACATTACAAAAGTTTTTGTTTACTTGAGGAAAACATGCTAGAGTGTTAGATGACCAGCTGATTGGAGTCTTCTGCATAATTACATTCAGGATATCTTCACACCACACACTGGACATGTTATCAACAGCTTTAGAAAAAGTAATTCATGTATAATCAAAGAACTATTTGGATGATTGTAATAATTAGAGTTCAAATGTCAATGACTTAAATTAGATAAATACAATAGTTTCTCAACAAATATTTTTTTAAATTTCACAAATAATCTACTATGGGAAATCTAAAATAGTCATGGACACGCTCAGCTTCAAATCATATTTGAATAAAAAATTTTTTTTTTTACAAATACATAGTTATATTAATATTGTGACCACATTGCACCAAAAACTATTACAGTGAAATGTCGTTATAATGAACGTCAGTGTAACGAATTATTCAGTACAGCGAATTTTTTTTTGCCCCTTCCCCTTCGCTTATATAACATCTGTTAAAAAGTGTCGTTGTAACGAATTTCGTGTTTTCAGTATTGCGAAAAAAATAGCCGTTTTGCAGATATTTAATTTTATCCCCTTACCAAAAAAAAAAAATTAATTTGGCAAATTTCTAAAACTCAAGTCAACTTGAACTCAAACAGACATTTACATTTACTAAATAATGGGAGGGGGGAGTGTGAGAGGAGTAAGATGTTATGGTAACCTTTAACCTCTACTGATGAGGGTAGTAAACATAAATTCCACCATGTGCAGTACTGAGACAAGTATCGGCTTGGGACGGCGAGGCGGGGGGGTAGTGAGTGGCGGTGTCACAATTACGTAACAACAAACGGGGGGGGGGGGGGGGGTTGATGAGAGTTTTAGCAAGGTCGGGAAGGGGAGGAGAGCCTAAGACGTCATGGGACAAACACATGAATGTTGGGAACATTACACATTCGCGGGATTAAAAAAAAAAATCAATAAACCAGTGTTAAGTCTGTGTTGGTGAAATGCGCTAATGAGAAAGAAGCTATACACTTAAAAGTATAGCTTATTGGGAGGTATGAGAAAGACATAATGGTTTTGGTATGTGTGGAAAGTAACTTAATAGTTTTAGTAAAAAAAACAATCTTATTGTTTTCGGTAGGGGCTTAATAGTGGGTCGCAATTTTTTTTTAGAAAATGGCGATCTTATAGTTTGTGATAAGGACTTAATGGACAGAAGGCTGCATTTTGCCAAGATGTTAATAAACTACCGGTACCTGTATTTAATTAATAATACAGGAATGGAAGAATAAATGAGTTATTTATTTGACCTTTTTGTGACATTGAACTATACTTTTTTTCTAATTATAATAAAATTTAATCCAGTTACAAAAGTAAATAAATATATAAATATATTTTTAAAATTATTTCGTTGAATAAATCAGACAATATGAGTAAGATAGCCGTAGTAGGTTTCTAAGTGAAGTAAGTCATGTTGAATAATTGTTATAAAAAAAAATGAATTACGTCCCTTAGTTCAATGACCGTAAGCGGTAACGAAAGCTGAAAGCTAAATTACTAGCTTAACTAATGAGAAATAAACGGAGAGAATATTTAACATATTTTTAGCTAAATATCTTTGGAAAAAGTAGTAAGATGACATAATATATTTGCATTGATACCTAAATGAACTATATCCACAAATTGCGAACAGAAAATGTCGTCGCCGACGAAACCCCCCCCCCCCCCCGCGATTTCAGTGTAACAAATTTTCAGTATTACGAACAAATTTCGAATCCCCGCCAATTTCGTTATAGCAACATTTCACTGTATATTGCATGTACATTGTACAAGCTAATTTGTGAAACTAGTTATGATATGGGGAAAAAAATACATATTTCTACTTTTTATGGCAATTAGAAATCTGAGCAGTAGTTATAATTAAACATATCCAAAAAGGATTTTCTTTAATGAATTAACTATGTGTTTTTGGACGAATAAAATAAAAAAAGGAATTGCAGGAAGATTAATTCCCTTACCAGTAACATGCATGGCTCTAGCTATGGTCAGAACCAAAGCCCTGTTTAACTCCTCAGACTCACTCACTAAGAAAGATGCTCCACTTTTGGCCTCACTGGAAATTCTTGACAGCTGAGGCTGAACTTCTGAACTACCCAATCCAATTATCAATTTTAATATGGTGCTCTCAACACTACAGAGAAAGTGAAAAAAAAAATAAAGAAGGAATACAAACAAGAAAAAGCTATATTTCAAGAATCAACTAAATTTATTAAAAGAGTTAAATTCACATGCCATTGGTAAAGCTGATTTTGATTGATTGGTTGATTGCTTGACATCTGGTGTAAATGAGCAAGCAGTTGAATGCGGTAATTGATCTGTGTATGATGAAGTCTATAGGAAAACATTTCCAACAATGTGTGTAAGATTCCTAGAGCTTGATTCTCAACAACTGTGGGGAGTAACTGATCTAGAGATCAAAAAGTAATCAAAACAACATTACTTTTTCATTTGACTAATACATGACTAGCATGAACTGTGATTATTACAATGGAAGGAACTGCATACAAAAAAAAAACATGTGCCTAAAGTAAATATATTTTTCTATTCCAACATTTGCCATAATTGAAATTCTATGATAGATCATTTAATTTAGTTGATTCTTTTAAAACAAAATGCTTTTGCCTTAAATTATCTACTGACTTATGAATCCTTTAATGCCAAGGCTTTCTATTTCCATATAGACCAACAAGCGGCTGTAGGTTTCAACTAATGATGGTGCCAGTGCCATGGAAGACTTGTTCTTTGCCAACTTGATCACCCTTGTTACTATACTGTGAATTAAACTTAAAAAAAAATATTTTTTTTTATTAATTCCATATTTCATCATAAAAAAAATTGCATACATAAATTTGCAAAGATATTCACATAAATTTTACCTCATTTTAGCATGAACAGTAAGAGAATCCAGAAAGCTCATTTGGAGTGGTGTGGTAGGTGCTGATGCAACCACATTACCAGGTAAAATAGTTGTATTCTTATTATTTCCATAGATAGTTTCAACAAGGAAACCCATAGGTCTGCTAAAGTTATCTGTATCTGTGCTATCTGTAAAAGAAAAAAGTTAAAAGATATTTATTAAAAATGGACAAAAGTAAAAGACAAACAAACACAAGTCTATATCTAACATTATTAAAACATACTTACAAGCATTGCACATGAGAGCTATTCTGTAACCTTGTAGTGTAAGTGATTTGAGATTCTGTTTAAGAAATCTAAGAAAAAAATTTGTGAGTATTTCTTTCAGTGACAGTTTTCCAAAATGGTGATATTGATTGTTATATGCAATCTGATATTTTTTTTATTTCATATTTTGAAAGCACTTAGTCAGGTTTTGGAAAAAAAAATTCAGTCATAGACTCAATAAGATAAAGATCCATTAGGAGTCATGTAGTGTAATTTCTTCATCATGTGAACCGTAAAATTCATTTCTGATTTCAAATAGATATTACACATATTATCATAGTTAAAACAATTTATGCTTTGATTATTCGTACAGAAATTAGTGGCTTCAATGATGTTGCTTAACAAAAAAAATTGAATAAATTTTACTATTGCGGGATTTAATTAAAATTAATTGCAATTTTACAAATTGATTCCACATTTACTCTATGTTCTAATTATTAGACATAGAAAGGAAAAAATAAACAAAAGGAATGATATGTGCAGCTTAAATTAACGATAACCATTTTACATGTATTAAATATATAAAAGGAAAAAAAAAAATGGAAGATTGAATTTAGTTTCAAACTAGGATGTGCTTTTGGTAATTCTGATTATCTTACTATTTGAAATAAACCGTCTCTCACTGTAAAATTTAGATATCAGTGACTGATATAAAAACTTCATATCCAATGAAAATGTTTACTTTACAACTTGAGTTATTTTACTGTCTTTTTGTCAACCTATTATCTTTTTCAAATTAATTAATAAGTACTTAGAATATGAATAGCAGTACTATTTCTGAAAATTCCTTGTACTCTTAATTTTTCTTTTATAATACTACCCTTAAAAAAACAAATATGAACAAAAGTCTTTGAAGAATCATAGAACCCAATCCATTTTTAAATCATACTTACTCTAAATGGTCACGTAATGAAACAGGAATTGGCCTTAATTTAATGTTGCCAGCCTTTTTGTTCAAATGAATCCAGATACAAGTAGCAGCCATCACATGAGTTGACTGAGGCAAGTTGATATCAGGGACTGGAATGGCTTCTTTATCATCATATAATAAATCATACAATTTCATTACTGGCAAGAAATCATCAATCTGAGGATTCAAAAAAGTCACCTAATAAATGTGAGCTTCAAATAATTTTTGTACATGTAGTAGCTATGTAGAGCTGAGTGATTAAATAATATGTTGCAACTACATAATGTTTAAAGCAGTCTCTATACATATTAGTTTAAACAATCTGTTGTGATATGAACTCTATTAAAGCCTAAATGTAAAGTTGTATTCAGTGGAAAAGAACTTGCTGGATTTTTCTGAATGCTTCCTGATATAAACTGAAGTAAAACCCACATCAGATGATGTCGTCCTTTTTTTAGATTCTTTCCTTTTAACTGTAAAAAAAATAAAAACACGAATTTTCTATAGAATAAAAAACATCATTTAAAATGTCACAATAATCAAAATAAAATATTTATGTTTTATGCTTAAAAGTTTGATAGAGAAAAAAAAAATTACTTTCTCATACAGCGATAATACTATATGTGAAAAACTGGCAAACTGAAAAAGGACAAAATAAATCAGCTGGGAGGACAAATGTTGCCACTGCAGTTGAGAATCTCCATGACCAGAAGTATCATGTTCAAATCTTTCTAATGCTAACACTAGCAAATCAACTAGTTGCTGCTCCAGTACTTCACAGAGTTGTTTGGCCTATAAAACAGTGAATTATAATTTGCTACCATTGAATAATAAACACTTAAATTCTTTAAGCCAAATGAAATTAAATTGATGTCATTGATTGCTTTTTTTTACTTACCTGAATATTTAGCTCAAGCATATTACAGACAAGTTCCCTAGAGTATGGTTGTTCTAAAACATACCGAAGTAAGTTACTCTGGGGTTCTTGCAACTCCTAAAGATATTTAATACATAAATTAATTTCAGTACAGGTCGATTCAAAGTATAAATATTATTTTTTCTTAACATATGATTCAAAAACAATCTTTTTCATTAGCATAACTAAAGACAAAGGCTACAGACCCTATTATAGGGAAGCGGACCATTGAGAGCAAATCTTAGAGTATTTCTGTTTAACCTCCAAACATTGCTTGATGACACAGAATGACCCACTATGGGAAGAAGCTGATGTCGTCCTAGATTACACAAAATTAAAAAAAAAATTGCTTTGATGATGAAAATTATGATAAAAAAATGAGAGCAAAACATGTGTTCTTAGTCGTGCTCACCTGATATTGATACCATCTGAGCACAATGTCTGAATCCATCTACAAAGTCACAAAGAACTTTTCCTAATGGCTGCAAAAATAAAATTAAAATAAAAACATGACATACTTTGAAAGACATTTCAATACACATCAAAATCAAAATTACTTTCATCTTTATTAGACTAGCTAAATCTTTTAACACAACACCTAAATGAGTTCTTTGCTTAACTGTAATTATTTCAGATTTGTAGAAAAAAAACAAGAAAAAACATCTTAGTAAATAATCGACGTCTATTAACAGAAATCGATAAGAAAAGATTAGTAAAAAAAGAAAATTATTCAAACGCAGGAACTGTCATGTTTACACAAAATCATAACAGCTATATGACCTTGAAACAATAGGAATGTTATT
Source organism: Bulinus truncatus (assembly GCA_021962125.1). Taxonomy (NCBI): domain Eukaryota; kingdom Metazoa; phylum Mollusca; class Gastropoda; family Planorbidae; genus Bulinus; species Bulinus truncatus. The sequence continues at coordinate 1,116,307 of JAGDYQ010000113.1, forward strand.
TCTTAATATTTATTTCTGACCCAGACTGATACAATTAGTGAACATCTGCAGTAAATTGCCTGATTGGATTAACAGGAGTCATGGAATTTAAAATAAAATGTGGGGCATAGAAGTATATTGATTGGGTGAGCCTAAAATATTATGAACATTGTAGCAAGAGAGGTTGCTGAGTATGTCACAAATCAGACCGGATGGGGGAAGGGGGGTAAAATTCAAGAAAAAAGGCATTTATAATAACTTAAATATAGTGAATGACAACTTTTTGGCTATACTGTTATTTTTAGAAGGGAAAGGCATTAATTGAAATGACACTTGAATAAACTGGGAAAAATCACTTTTTATGCCATATTGTACAATATTAGGGGTTGCACTGCAGCTTTTCTTCATATAGTAAAAATACTATAAAGAGCCACACAACAGTCAATTTAATAATATTTAGTGAACAAGAGTAATAAAATAATTGAAAATTGCTCTTTGGGAGGCACATAAAGCTCACGAAAGAGCCAAATGTGACGCAGAGACACATTTTGATATATAATAACTGACAATCTTGTTTTAATAAAAATAATACACTAATTAATTTGTGTTATAAAACTTGCATTAATTTTATAAAATTTTTTTTAATTATGCACTAATTCCGAATGAAAAATTAATTGAACGGCAGCTATAATTTTAATACCCAGGATAGCACTTGATTACCCTATACTTACTCAACAGTATTTCAGACATAGCTGATGCCATATACATTAACACAGCAATAAATTTCAATGTTTATTTTATTATTCAACAGATTTGCTATTGAAGAAATATAAGTAAAAATTTACCCAATGAGGCCAAAGTTGACTTTTATCTGATTCAAACTTTGAAATTTCATAAATGGCCAGGTAAGCTGGCATTAAGCAAGAATTTCTGTTGATGATATATTTCACTAGCTGAAAAAGGATAAATACAAAATGATAGGATAATTATTAACTTGAAAAAGATAATTAATGAAAAAGGATTTATTCTGAGTTAAATATTTATATTCTCTAGAGAAAAAAAAATATTCCACAAATTTCACTCATTAATCCATACTAAATGACTTACAGTGATGACAACCTTGATAAGAGGTAGACATGCAATATTGTTGGTACTATTTAAAAGTTGGCATTTTTCTAAAACAATTTTCAGCAAATCTCTAACACCCTGTAAGAATTGAAAAATAAAATAATACAAAAAAGTCATTCCTAATTCTATGTAACCCTACACTTTGAGTCAGTTAAAAACATGGTTAATATCTTTTAACGTCTTTTGACAGTGTATCTATAATTTAATATATTAAAATTTTTACTCATTAATTAATACAGTGATACTTTGGTTAACAACAGGAATTGGTTTCATAATTGCACTCCTGAACCAAACCAGTAATTTAACAAAGCGTGATTTTGCAAAAGTATCATAATGTCCATCCATTTCTTCTTTGTGTACAATTTTTAGGTCTATCCAAGAAATTCTTTCTTTTTAAGCAACTGATTGTTAACTTAGCTGACCATTACCTAAGGTACAATTGAAGTAGTATATGACACAAGTTCAAACCAAAATTTACCTTATAGTCTACACCGCCAATTATTTTTCTTGCCAGCTTGAAAGTTGAAACCCAATGAAGTTCTTCTTCAACAGTTAATTTATCACATGTCAATAAGGCATCACAAACTGCCCTAATTTAATCAAAAATTAGTTTCATTAAAGAGCTAAAAAAAAAATTTTTACATTGTATTGTGGGACTCCTAATTACAAGTTTAGAAAGAACATAATAGATGTCAGGAATTCTGTTTAGTATTGTTTACCCCAAAATTGTACTGGCTGTGGCCTGGTTATATTTTTAAAGTACAAAGATGTATCATACCAAGCTGTTCATTGACTTCGGTGGCCTTAGAAAGGTACATTTTTTGGGAGGCAAAGGCTCCTTTGGACCATAAATTATCAGTATAAATAAATGATATTCATATGAATGTTTTAAAATTATCACATTAGCATAAATGCATGATAGGGCCTAATTAGTGATATGTTGCTAAAAATCATTTTAAATTCACTAATCAGTACTGCAAGAAATCACTTTTGTCAATGGAGGACCGTGTTCACCTATATGTCTAGGAACAGATTGATTATACCTGCTCATAAAATTGGTTTAAAAAAAATAGCTACCATTAGAAAATAATGCTAGCTCTATGCTCAAAGGAGTTAGTGCATTTATTTTAACAAATGAAGAAAAATGTCTATTTTTTTTATTTGAATTAACAGAACATAGTGTATAAATTTTGCAAACTCTTACTTGGCATCAACAATATTTTTTTCTACAAGTGCATCAAGAGATGCACAAATAGCATCAGCTCGTTTTTCATTCCATTGTTTGTGAAGGTGCTGAACCATAAGACGTAAAGCTAAATCTCGAGTTTCTTTAGGTTCCTGTGAATATTAAAACCAACACATTGTCTGCCTAAGGTTAGGATAAAAACAGTGAGGACAAAATAAAAGATATTTTTTAACAAAGATATGATTGCACTTACAGTAGCTAAAGTCAACCAAAATTCTTTCACCCCTTCAATACATCTGTCTTGCAATGTTTGTCCCGGTCTTTTAACAGAGATATTACTAAAAGCATTGCCAATTAATGTGTTGTCCTGAAATAAATTTTAGACAAAGAAAAAAAGGATTAAAAAAAAATGTGCACATTTAAACAATTACAAAATTCATAAACCAACATTGTACAACATATATTGTTTAGCAGAAAGCATGAAAACACTTTAAACTAATCAAATATAATAATTAAAAAAAATAACAACTTACAAACACTAAATCAATCAGATTTTCAACACGCTGTTCAATTGACTGAACAACACTTTGTTCAGTTGATACTGCCATTATCTGACAATCTGCAACAAATGCATAATAAATACAGTAAAAATCATTTATGTAGTTTAAAATAGAGAATGTATAGATTATTCTTTTTTTGGACTCATATTTTATTTGTTTATATTCATAATATCCTGTCTTCATGAGCAGTTTAATCATGACTGCAGTGATAATTTGACTGACAGGTGATGCAATAACATATATTACTTTTTATCCATTCTATCTCAATATTAAATTATTCAAGAGCTTTTAAAAGAGGCTTTATACTTTCAAATTTATTTTTCACAAAAATATATTACATTTTGATAGCTCTATAGTTTATAATACAGTGTGATATTCTAAACATGTAAAATCCTAATATTTTTATATTATGTTTAATATTTTCTTATAGAAATTTGAAAGGGGGTGTCAATTTGGACAGATGTGTGAATGGACTCTTTAAAAAAAAAAAAAAGTAAAGTCCCCTTAAGCACCTATAGGGCAGATGAAGAGTAGAATTGATCTGTTTCAGTAACCTTGCGATATAAAGGGATTGTGTGTTTAACACAACACCCACCCGCTTTTTAAAGCTGGGTGGACTTGGGGACTTACACCAGGACCTGAAAAAAAAACATCAAGGTTCCCGCTAAGATTTGAACCTGGGACTTTCCGGTCGACAGTTAAGCGCTCTATACCGCATGACCAAACGCCCCTTACTAATGGACTCTAGCCAATCAAAATGGGTTTAAGATCAGTCAATCAAAATGTGTTTCAGTTTTGTATGCATTTAATCTTTAAAAAAGCATTGTAATTTTACGGAAATCCATAGGGCAGTAGTTAGTGTTATTTCTGAAAAATCAATTTATTGGAGGTTTGGGTTTATTCTTCATATGACCATTCTTCTTGTTTTGTTTCATGTTTTATAATTATTCTTTTTCTATTTAATTAAATTTAGTTTTTCAATCACTTTTTTCAATCAGTACACTTGAATAAAAAATAAAAATTACATTATAAAAAAATATTTTATAAAAAACGTTTTTCTTGCGTACTAAAAAGCAGAAAATAATTTCTGAATAAATTGGTAAGATAGTAAGACTTTATAAGAGCTTCTGATTTTTATAAAAACGAAAAACGTTGGGCGTTTTTTTACAATAATGAGTTGACATTCTAATGTTATTTTATGTACATCATTCCCTCATTTTCCGCTGTCTAGACATGAAATCAGAAAACTACTTGAGATTTGCTTTCTGTGACATATTCGGAAACACGCTTGCTTACTGTGATCATGCCCTTCCCAGCACACTAAAGTGTTTATTTTCTTCTCAACCCCCCCCCCTCATTTTTCACTGATGTCGTCTGTGATCGGGAATTCCACAATCTATAAATAGTCCTGCCCGTCGTTCTTGAAGTTGCTTTTTATATACATAGATATTGCATTGTCATCGGGTTCTGAGTTTTATTGAAAGTATCAGAGCTATAGCTTATCAGAAAGTGGTCTAAAATTGGATTGCCAAATTCCGCGGACAAACAAACAATCAATCGAACAAACCGACAAGAAGCAAAGTTAAGAAAAACGTAAAAAAGATAACAGTAAAAGATATTTATGAAGTGTGAAGCAATAATGGTGGTGGTAGTGAATAAATAATTACCCTGTACAATTTTCAGCATTGATCGTACTAATAATATTATGAATACTGTGCATTTGTAATTACTAATGTGATTTTTTAACCTTAATGTGTTTCCAGTTGCTAATAAAATAAATAATAAAGCTATTAAAATATTTGTGTAATAAACAATAAGCAGCGCAACATACTTATGACATGTGCAAATGGTGAAAACATACATATGTGCTAAGAAGGAAAACTTTAGGAATTATTTTCATTAAAATTTCTTAAAAAAAAAAAACAATTAAAAATGTTCCTCATGCAAAACATAAAATATTAAGAAGTTTTATTTCAGGCATTTAAGAATACTTTAAATTCCACCATTAGTATACAATTCCTTTATCGGGCCCATTAGTACTTTTTTTTTGATTGCCTGCAATTTTTTTTATCTAATTGCTTAAATAAGCTGAAATATACTGTAACAGAATTTTAGAACAATGCTAATAAAAAATATCAACTTGTCTCGTGTTTAATGTATTTTTTTAACCTGGAGAAATTGCATTTTAAATGACTATATTGTATTTAAAGCAATTTTGGATGACATCTGTTTAAATACATTATTTTTCTATGTTTTCCATCTATATAACTTACAACTACATACTAAGAATGACAATACATATGATATATACTGACCTTTGCTGTAAAATTAATACTGCAAATCAATTATAATTTCAGAGCCAATTGAAATTCGTAATACAAATCAGTTGAGTTATTGATGCAATTCTAACACTCAATGAATCCTTTATGTTACTCAGTAACTTGACCAAACTTGGATATACATATCATTATACTTGCTGTTACTCCAGTAAAAAAGAATAGAAGGTAGCCTTAAATTAACTTAAAAAGCTACAGCCATTGCCATATTTTACAGTGAATATAGAAATAAGAATTAAGGCAGGCCTGTACTGAAACAAAATGAAAGATACAATTATAGTAAGCCACAGATAAATATTTTATTATTATTAACACGATGATGTCCGAATTAACTTATTAAAAGGCACAGGCTCCTCGACCGTCAAGACGGTCGAGGTATTTTTTTTTTACCTCGACCGTCAAGACGGTCGAGGTATTTTTTTTTTACCTCGACCGTCAAGACGGTCGAGGTATTTTTTTTTTACCGCTTCAGTCAACAGAATGAACTCTTATGATGTAAAGTTATAAATGCAGTTTATATTATGATATTATTACTTACACAATGATGGTGCTCAAAATCGGCGATCGTTTTCACACAATTAAAGAGTAAACAGAATGAATGAGAACTCTTATTTACTGCAGACGTTGATGACGTTATTTACTGTTAAAAATCGGAGATATTTTTTTTTTCGGGGACCATAAATAGATATTGCTCCACACCCTAACCCTATCCCTAACCCTATCCCTAATCCTATCCCTAACCCTATCCCTAACCCTATCCCTAATCCTATCCCTATCCCTAATCCTATCCTTAACCCTAATCCTATCCCTAACCCTATCCCTGAAAAAAAAATCTGGAAAAAAAAATGTATGATTTATTAAAAAATGATCATCAATAGATATTGCTCCACACCCTAACCCCCTATCCCTAACCCTGATCCTGAAAAATAAAATCTGAACAAAAAAATGTATGTCTCTATCAGGAATCGAACCCGCACATAGCTAGCCAAACAGGGTCTCAGCCAAGCGAACAACCGACATCACTAGCGCGCCACACAAACTAACCTCTTATTTTAATGTATAATTGCTCGGCTATGCAATTGTTGACGGTCGAGGTAAAAAAAAAATACATCGACCGTCATATGACGGTCGTGGAGCCAGTGCGTTATTAAAACAGTAAACAATGAAAGAGAATGCAGAAAAAAAACACATACATGCTTTACTTGACCAACATTTCATAACATAAAATATGTGAGCTGACAAAAAATCGCACATTATGTAGTAAATTAAAGCGAAATTGTTGAAGAAACCACCTCAATAAGATATTATGAAAACAATTACCTATGGTCAATACAGTTTTTCGTTATGTATGGTTATAATCCAGTGTTTTGGTTTATGCTTGTTTTGTAAACTCTACAACGAAATCAATACAACGTATACAATTTACCAACATACGACTTACGCCGGCAGTGTTGCCAAATGTAAGTCTGTTTTAAATGCCAGATTTTAGAAGAAAAAAAATGCTAGAAAATACTACATTTTTTTCCCCAAATACTTAAAAAAAATGCCAAAAAGTATTTTTACTTACTAATTAATTTTTATAAATTACAAATTCAATAATATGTCAATATATGGTAATATGTCAGGCTGCAGTTCTAAAATATATTTTTTAATAATTAGTTTACTTTAAGTCCGTAGCCGGCGTAGTTTCAATTAGCCTAAGATATATGAGAAATTTCATGCTCTTGCAGCATTCTTTTTTTTATTATTCTTACTTCTTTGAGTCATATTTTTCTACAAGAATAGTTGAAGATAGTTTGTTTCTCATTAAATTTTTTCCACGAAATTCACACTGCTGTATAGCTGCACCATTAAAAAATAAAACTAAACCAGCAGCACTGACAAGATTGAACAGAACAACACTGCAGTCCGACTACATAAAACGCCTAATAATATATAACCAGAATGTGATATAAAATATCTAAAACATCAAACAGAGAGAAAAAAGTCTACATTTTAGAGTTTTTCCCACATTACACTAATAGCTGACAAAAAATATCTCGTTCTTGACTTAGCTGACAGACACATCACTAATGGGTAGATGAGTCTAATTGGGACCCATTCCATCATTTACTAAAACTATCGGGTATGACACTGATCAACACATCGGGGTGAACCGAAAACGACCGCACCAAGCAATATATATATAGAGAGACCAACACAATCTTACACAACATTATACCAACACAATCAGGGCCGGCCTTACGAATTGCGGTCTCAATGTAACGGTTGTTTGCAAGGCCCCTTTTCTAATTTTTTTACAATAAGAACTATTAATGTTGATGCTAAATATAAACTGCGGTGCCCCTGCCAGGTGCGGAGCCCAATTTGTTGCAATCGCTCAAATCGGCCTAAGGCCGGCCCTGGACATAATGTATTGTGAAGACTTTTTTCTCTAAGGTAGACACTCAAAGACACGCGGGTTCGTTAGTGGAATAATTCAAGATTTTTTTTTTTACAGTCTTATATACAATGCACAGTTGATTACAGTACAGGCGAAACCAGTGTGTGTTGTGTGGACAGCTGACCCAGTTGAATGAGTTAAACATGCTATGGCCCAAGTATCAATTAAAGAAATCGCTGTAACAAAAATCTTGTGTTTCCCTCTGTGTGTCACCCCGATGTATCTTTTATCATGCACTGACTCTTGGGTCGGCTCTTCTCTGCTCGTTTCTGAATTCACGACTTAACTCCACTTTCCCCTGTCTGTTGTATCTTATATTCCTCTGATCTCTCTGTGTCTGCCTTGACTGTTACTAACCACTTGAATGGGCTCTAGCCTATATAAACTTTTTATTTATTTATTTTTTTGATTGGGCTGCCAAGTTAGGACTTTTTAGGGGACACAACCCAAATATTTATCAGAAGCCTTTTTCCATAGGACCCAATCGGAAATATATTTTTCTTTAGGAACTTTGACTGGGCGGTTTTGGGGAAGGGACACCAGTAATAAAAAATAATTAATTAAAAAACATGGACATGAGTAAAAACAAGCAAATTGTATGACACGTTTTAATAAAAACAAGCAATTAAGCCTGTTCCATTCTGGACACAGGACGTGTTAGCGCATTTTCATGTTATGTTTCAGTACGTTTGTTAGCTTTCAGTAAATATTTGTAAATTTTGGAAATGTTTATAAATTCAATTGTGTAATGCATATATCTGTAAAAAAAATATTATAAAGACGTTTCTTTATATTTGAAAAAAAAATTATTTTCTCTTAAATCTAACTACAAGTGGTTTGTGGTTACTGAAATAGGACTCATGATTGAAAACATTCGAAATTGTAGTCATTTAATCGTCCGAAAACTCCGTCAATTGTTGCATAGCTCTGATACTTTCAATTAAACTCAGAACACAAGCTTACTATTTCATTTGATGAGTTTCTTAATAAATCTTGGTGAAACTACGTGCTGCAGTATTTCGCACCAAATGAATGGGTTATTGAACGTACAAGGTGTATATATAATATATAAGCCCATAGGAGCCCTGACGCCCGGCCCTCAGAGGTTCTATCGCGAAATGGACTTTTGATGTACACTTGGCAGGCCAAGACCTGCAAAATGATATATACATCATGGGTCTAGGACTTATGGTTGTTGAGATATAGGCGCTCTTTATTAATATAGCTTATATAGCAAAAAACGGTACTAAGCCCCCTTTTACGGCCCTCAGAGGTCAGATCGCGAAATGGAAAAAAGTAATTTCTTGGCAGGCCAAGACCTACAAAATGATATATACATCATGGGTCTAGGACTTATGGTTGTTGAGATCTAGGGTGATGACGGACGGACAGACAGACAGACAAACAAAACGGGGACAATAGAGCATTTTTTTTCGAAAATGTTCTAAAAAAGATTAAATAGGGTATATAACACAAATATGCTATTTCCAGAAATGTTGATAACTAGTTTAAAGAAAAATATATTTTTTTTTGCACTCAAAATAAATGAAATATTTGGTATAGAACTGACAAAGAATAAAGATTAGCCCATTTTTTTCACATATTTTTTTTCGTTTCAATCACCCATGACCACATAATATTAAGGCTCAACTACTAACAAAGACAAATCAATAAAATGCTGCTAACACTGGGCAACAGCCAAAAATCGTCAGGGATTTTTCAACTGATTTAGACTAATTTTGGTATTCTGAGTCCGAATATCACATTGATTTTGCTCGGTCAAGTCAACTTCTTGAGATACAGCCGTAGACCTACCTGACGAGCTATACGTATTCTAAAATCAGTTGTTATGAGTTCAATCATTTCTCTAAATTAGCCATATAAAAAGTAGCAGCAAAATAATCACAATTATTAAAACAGAGATAATTATATTTTGTTTATAAATCATCAATCTGGATTTTAACTTGATTATTTAATGCATCAGCACATGATTGGGCACAGCCTCTAGTACCCCGACCTTCCATCTGCCCATCGTCCAGCTGCTCACAGCGAGGAAATTCCTGTACCAGCGTTCAGAGATTATCCTGACAGCGACGATGAGGCCACCACTTTAGACTAGGGAGGAGATAATTGACAAAGAGTTGAATCTACTTATGCAAGGCAGTTGATCTATATATAGCAGAAAATTGAAACGAAGCTTATAGTCCGTTTCAAAAATTGAAAAATAGGAGTAAAATTTACTGATGCGTAAAAGTTTGACCTTACGTGATTTGAAAATAAACACAAAGACTGTAGTCCCTTTCGCCAGGAGTAGAATCAATTGGCACATATTCCCATAAGCTCCTAATATTCCCATAAGCTCCTACATATTCCCATAAGCTCCTAATATTCCATAAGCTCCTACATATTCCCATAAAATCCCACATATTTCCATAAGCTCCTACATATTCCCATAAGCTCCAAAAAATTCCCATAAGCTTCAACATATTCCCATAAGCTCGAACATATTCCCATAAGCTCCTACATATTCCCATAAGCTACTACATATTCCCATAAGCTCCTACATATTCCCATAAGCTCCCAAATATTCCAATAATCTCTCACATATTCCCATAAGCTCCTACATATTCCCATAAGCTCCTACATATTCCCATAAGCTCCTACATATTCACATAAGCTTCTACATATTCCCGTAAGCTCATAATATTCCCATAAACTCCTATATATTCCCATTAGCTCCTTTATATTCCCATAAGCTCCCAGATATTGCCATTAGCTCCCAGCTATTTCCATAAGCTCTCGCATATTCCCATAAATTCACATGTATTCCTATTCTCTCTCTCTCTCTCTCTCTCTCTCTCTCTCTCTCTCTTTCTTTATCTTTCTTTTTCGATAATTGACATAGACTTAAATCTACTTATGCTAGTCAGTGGATTATTTTATAGCAGAAAATTGAAACGAAGCTTATACTCTGTTTCAAATATTGAAAAATAGGAGTTGAATTTACTGATGCGTAAAATTTGGATCCTACGTGGTTGAAAATAAACACAAGCCTATAGTCCTATTTGCAAATTTTCAACAGGAGTAAAAACAATTGGCACATATTCCCATAAGCTCCCAGATATTGTCAAAAGTTCCTACATATTCCCATAAGCTCCAAGATATTGTCATAAGCTTCCAGATATTGCCATAAGCTCCGAGATATTCCCATAAGCTCCTACATACTCCCATAAGCTCCTGCATATTCCCAAAAGCTCCCAGATATTGCCATAAGCTACCTGTGACGTGTAGATTTTGTGTAGAATTAACCACCACCCCCTCCCGTGTACGTGACGTGTAGATTTTGTGTAGAATTAACCCCCACCCCCTCCCGTGTACTAACGCCCCATCCTAACGGTCATCCTACACATTCCAGGTTCACCGCTGGGTCGAAGTCCCAGGAGTTAAAATATTTTGTAGTAACGTTTGCCACGCCCCACCGACCGTTGCTTGACCTGATGTTTTGACAGGATGCTAGTGACCTTAGACTTTTTATTTAGTACGGTGCTGACAGTCATATGAGTTGGACGTAGTTGAAGTTCGGTGCAGTAGTTGTAGATTTAGTGTAGTAGTTGTAGATTGTAGTGTAGTAGTTGTAGATTGTAGTGTAGTAGTTGTAGATTGTAGTGTAGTAGTTGTAGATTGTAGTGTAGTAGTAGACGTAAAGACATAACTAGACAAGGACTTATGTTATATATTGTATATCTATTCATCTATGTTAGTAACCATTAAAGTATATGTTGGGTTAGTAGACCAAGCGTTGGCGTTGATATATTAGTATACATATATATGTTGTGGCTGTGTAAAGTATAAAGAAACATTCACAATGTCACATATTTGATTCACAACGTTACATATCAACTACGCTACGTAACACTCCCAGATATTCCCATAAGCTCCCAGATATTCCCATACCCTCCCAATTATTCCCATTCTCTCTCTCTTTTTCTCCTTATTTCACTCTCTCTCTCTCCTTCTCTCTCTCTCTTTCTCTCTCTTTTTCTCTCTCTGTCTGTATATATATATATATATATATATATATATATATATATATATATATATATATATATATCTCACATATTCCCATAAGCTCCCGCATATTCCAATACATTCCCATATATTCCCATCCTCTCTCTGTCTGTCTCTCTCTCTTTCTTATCTCTTTTTCGATAATTGACATAGAGTTGAATCTACTTATGCATGGCAGTTGATCATTGTAGAGCAGAAAATTGAAAGGAAGCTTATAGTCCGTTTCAAAAATTGAAAAATAGGAGTAGAATTTACTGATGCGTACAAATTTGACCTTACGTGTATCAAAATAAAAACAAACCCTATAGTTCCATTCGCATAACACTAAACAGGAGTAGAATCAATTGGCACATATTCGCATAAGCTCCCACTTAATCCCATATGCTCTCACATATTCCCATAAACTGCTTATATTCCCATAAGCTCCTACATATTTCCTAAAGCTAAAACATATTCCCATAAACTTCTACATATTCCCATATTCTCTCTCCTTCTCTCTTTCTTTCTCTCTCTCTTTCTCACTCTCTCTCTCTCTATACACACACACACACACATATATATATATATATATATATATATATATATATATATATATATCTCACATATTCCCATATGCTCCCGCATATTCCCATATGCTCCCGCATATTCCCATACGTTCCCATATATTCCTATTCTCTCTCTCTCTCTCTCTCTCTCTCTCTCTCTCTCTCTCTCTCTCTCTCTCTTTCCTTATCTCTCTTTTTCGATAATTGAAATAGAATTGAATCTACTTATGCATGGCAGTTGATCATTGTACAGCAGAAAATTGAAACGAAGCTTATAGTCTGTTTCAAATATTGAAAAATATGATTAGAATTTACTGATGCGTAAAAATTTGACCTTATGTGGCTGAAAATAAACACAAAGCCTATAGAATCATTCGCCTAATACTAAACAGGAGTAGAATCAATTAGCACATATTAAATTAAGCTCCCAGATATTACTAAATATTCCTACATATTCCTATAAGCTCCCAGATATTGCCATAAGCTCCAAGATATTCCCATAAGCTCCTACATATTCCCATAAGATAATGCATATTCCCTTAAGCTCCAAGATATTGCCATACTCTCCAAGATATTTCCAAATTGTCCTAAATATTTTCATAAGCTCCTAATATTCCCATAAGTTCCCATATATACCCATTCTCTCTCTCTCTCTCTCTCTCTCTCTCTCTCTCTCTTTCTCTGTCTCTTCCTTATCTCTCTTTTACGATATTTGATATAGAGTTGAACCTACTTATGAATTGCAGTTGATCATTGTATAGCAGAAAACTTAAACGAAGCTTATAGTCTGTTTCAAATATTGAAAAGTAGGAGTAGAATTCACTAATGCGTAAAATTCTTCTACATATTCCCATAAGCTCCCAGTTTTGCCATAAGTTCCCAGATATTCCCATAATTTCCCGCATATTCACATAAGTTCCCATATATTCCCATTCTCTATCCCTCTTTCTTTCTCTGTCTGTTTCCTTTTCTCTCTTTTTCGATATTTGACATAGAGTTGAATCTACTTATGCATTGCAGTTGATAATTGTATAGCAGAAAATTGAAACGAAGTTTATAGTCTGTTTCAAATATTGAAAAATATGAGTAGATTTTACTGATGCGTAAAAATTTGACCCTAAGTAGTTGAAAATAAACACAAAGCCTATAGTCCCATTCGCAAATTTTAAACAGTAGTAAAAATAATTCGCACATCATATTCCCATAAGCTCCCAGATATTGCCATAAGTTTCTACATATTCACATAAATTCCCAAATAAAGCCATAACCTCCCAGATATTTCCATAAGCTCCTACATATTTAATAAGCTCCTAATATTGATATAGGCTTCAACATATTCCAATAAGCACCTACATATTCACATAAGCTCCAAGATATTGTCATAAGCTTCCAGATATTGCCATAAGCTCCCAGATATTCCCATAAGCTGCTCCTACAAATTCCCATAAGCTCCTGCATATTCCAAAAAGCTCCCAGATATTGCCATAAGCTCCTAAGTATTCCCATAAGCTCTTACATATTCCCATAAGCTTTACCATATTCCCATAAGCTCCCAGATATTCTCATAAGCTCCTACAGATTTCCATAAGCTCTTAATATTCACATAAGCTCCTACATATTCCCATAAGCTCCTACATATTCCCATAAGCTCCTATATATTCCCATAAGCTCCTAATATTCCCATAAGATCCTATATATTCCCTTAAGCTCCTACATATTCCCATAAGCTCCTAGATATTGCCATAAGCTCCAAGCTATTCTCATAAGCTCCCGCATATTCCCATAAATTCCAATATATTCCTATTCTCTCTCTCTCTCTCTCTCTCTTTTTTCTTTATCTCTGTTTTTCGATAATTGACATAGACCTAAATCTACTTATGCATATCAGTTGATCATTGTATAGCAGAAAATTAAAACTAAACTTTATAGTCTGTTTCAAAAATTGAAAAATTGGAGTAGAATTTACTGATGCGTAAAATTTTCACCCTACTTGGTTGAAAATAAACACAAGCCTATAGTCCCATTCGCAAATTTTAAACAGAAGTAAAAGCAATTGGCACATATTTCCATAAGCTCCCAGATATTGCCTAAAGTTCCTTTATATTCCCATAAACTCCCAGATAATTTCATAACCTCCCAGATATTCCCATAAGATCCTTCATATTCCATAAGCTTCTAATACTCCCATAGGCTCCTACATATTCCAATAAGCTCGTACATATTCCCATAATCTCCAAGATATTGTCATAAGCTTCCAGATATTCCCATAAGCTCCTATATATTCCCATAAGCTCCTACATATTCCCATAAGCTCCTGCATATTCCCAAAAGCTCCCAGATATTGCCATAATCTCCCAGATATTCCCATAAGCTCCTACATAATCCCATAGGCTCCTTCATATTCCCATAAGCTCCTTATATTCCCATAAGCTCCTACATATTCCCAAAAGCTCCTTAATATTCCCATAAGCTCCTAATATTCCCATAATTTCCTATATATTCCGATAAGCTCCTACATATTCACATAACCTCTTACATATTCCTATAAGCTCCTAATATTTCCGTAAGCTCCTATATATTGCTATAAGCTCATGCATATTCCTTTAAGCTCCCAGATATTGCCATAAGCTCCCAGATATTCCCATAAGCTTCTACACATTCCCATAAGCCTCCAGATATTGCCATAAACTCCCAGATATTCCCATAAGCTCCCGCATATACCCATAAGTTCCCATATATTCCCATTCTCTCTGTCTCTCTCTTTCTCTGTCTCTTTCCTTTCCTCTCTTTTTCGATAATTGACATAGTGTTGAATCTACTTATGCATTGCAGTTGATCATTGTATAGCAGAAAATTTAAACGAAGCTTATAGTCCGTTTCAAATATTGAAAAATAGGAGTAGAATTTACAAATGCGTAAAATTTTGACTTTAAGTGGTTGAAAATAAACACAAAGCCTATAGTCTAATTCTCCAAATACTAAACAGGAGTAGAAACAATTGGCACATATTCCCATAAGCTCCCATATATTGCCATAAGTTCCAACATATACCCATATGGTCCCATATATATTGAAGTAAGCTCCAAGATATTCCCATAAGCTTCTACATATTCCATAGGCTCCTAATAATCCCAGAAGCTCCTACATATTACCAAAATCTTCTACATATTGTCACAAACTCCAAAATATAGTCATAAGCTCCAAGATATTCCCACAAGCTCCCAAAAATTCCTATTAGCTCAGACAAATTCCCATCAGCTCCCACATATTCCCATAAGCTCCTATATATTCCCATAAGCTCCTTATGTTGCCATAAAATCCTAAATATTCCCGTAGGCTCCCACATATTCCCATAAGCTCCGACATATTTGCATAATCTCCCGAACCTTCCCATTCTCTCTTTCTCTCTCTCTCTCTCTCTCTCTCTCTCTCTCTTTACTTATCTCTCTTTTTCGATAATTGATATAGAGTTGAATCTACTTATGCATGGCAGTTTATCATTGTATAGCAGAAAATTCAGAAGAATCTTTTAGTCCATTTTAAAAATTGAAAAACAGAAGTAGAATTTACCGATGCGTAAAAATTTGACCTTACGTGTTTGAAACTAATAAACAAAGCCTATATTCCCATTTGCCAAATAATAAACAGGAATAGAATCAATTGGCACATATTCCCATAAGCTCTCAATTATTCCCATAAGCTCCCACATATTCCCATAAGCTCCCACATATTCCCATAATCTCCTATATTTTCCCATAAGTTCCTAATATTCTCATAAAATTCTAAATATTCATTTAGGCTCCCACATATTCTTATAAGCTCCTACATATTCCTATAAGCTCCCAAACAATCCCATTCTCTCTTTCTCTCTTTCTCTCTCTCTCTCTCTCTCTCTCTCTCTCTCTTTCCTTATCTCTCTTTTTCGATAATTGACATAGACTTGAATCTACTTATGCATGGCAGTTGATTATTGTTTAGCAGAAAATTGAGACAATTGAGACTGATGCGTAAATATTTGACCTTACGTGGTTGAAAATAAACACAAAGCCTATAGTCCCATTCGCCAAATACTAAACAGGAGTAAAATCAATTGGCACATTTTCCCATAAGCTCCCACATATTCCCATAAGCTCCTACATATTCCCATAAGCTCATTCATATTCCCATAAGCTACTACATATTCCCATAAGCTCCTACATATTCCCATTAGCTCCGACATATTTCCAATTAGCTCCTACATATTCCCATAAGCTCCCAAAAATTCCCATAAGCTCCCACGAATTCCCATAAGCTCCTAATATTCCCATAAGCTCCTAATATTCCCATAAGCTCCTATATATTCCCATAAGCACCTAATATTTCCATAAACTCCCACTTATTCCCATACGCTCCTACATATTCCCTTAACCTCCTACATATTCCCATAAGCTCCCCAATATTCCCATAAGCTCCTAATAATCCCATAAGCTCCTACATATTCCCATAAGCTCCTACATATTCACATTCTCTTTCTCTCCTTCTCCTTTTTTCGCTCTCTCTCTCCTCTCTCTCTTTCTCCCTCTCTCCTTCTCTCTCCTTCTCTCTCTCTCTCTCTCTCTCTGTATATATATATATATATATATATATATATATATATATATAGCTTAAAATCATAGATATGTTTGGTTTGAAATATCATCTATATATATATTTCTCCTCTTCGAGAAGACGCCGGAAATACGTTAAGCAAGCAAGACTATAAGTCAACCACGTTCGACAACTTGCATTTTCTACACCAGCCTGAAAGACTATTTATAGATTTTTGGAATTCCCACAGCAAGCGCGTAGTTTTTTTTTATTTCTTTTATAAAACCAGATTATTATTAAAATTTCTTATATGACGTTTTGTCCTTTTATTTGGTAAAATATATTAAGCAATATGAGCACGAAGGTGGTTGTATAATAGGTAGGGTTCGAAAATTACGCGTAAGATTGGCGCGCGTAATTTACGCGTAAATTACGCGTAATTTACGCGTAAGTTACGCCAAAATTACGCGTACCATTAATGTCCAATTTCTTGAAAATTCATGTTCCTTTTGTTGCTCACGCTCACTGATTGCTAGTAAGGTTTTTCAATACTTTTTTCGAAGGTTTTTACTTGTAATTAACCGGTCATACTAATTTGCCGTCGTCCACGTATTTCGTCGTGTACTTACTGCATCAGCGGCGGCCATCTTTGGCTAAGTAATACCGTCTAATACGGTCAACGCGGGGCGGGTGCAATGCGCTGCGAAATACGGCCGCCGCGGGTGCCGAACCACGCAAAAGACGACACACGCGATCGACGCTGATTAGGGTTCGAAAATTACGTGTAAGATTGGCGCGCGTAATTTACGCCAAAATTACGCGTACCATTAATGCCCAATTACTTGAAAATTTATCTTCCTTTTGTTGCTCACGCTCACTGATAGCTAGTAGGTGTATTTTTAATAATGTTTTCAAAGGTTTTTACTTGTAATTAACCGGTCATACTAATTTGCCCGTCGTCCACGTATTTCGTCGTGTACTGACTGCATCAGCGGCGGCCATCTTTGGCTGAGTAATACCGTCTAATACGGCCGACGCTGGACGGGTGCAATGCGCCGCGAAATACGCCGCGGGTGCCGAAATCAGCAAAAGACGGCACGCGCGATGAACGCTGGGGCAATCCGCAGCGAAATACAGACGACGTGGGTGCAATACGCAGCGTAATACGGCCGACGCGATCAACGGAAGCACTATACACAGTAAAATGTTTTCTATACGTATCATGACATTTGGAACATATATAGATAATCAAGGCCGTACCCAGGGTGGGGGAGTGGGAGGGCTGGGAGGCTGCAGCCCCCCCCCCCAAATTTTATTGCTGATAGTAACTCATAAAAAATTGTCAAATATTTGCCTTTAAAAACTTGGAACAGGCCCCTCCCCCCCCCCAAAAAAAAAATCCTGGGTACGGTACTGTAGATAATGTTTAAAAAAAACATTTTTTTTTTTGGATTTTTTTTATTTTATAAATTGTACAAAAAATTGTACAAAAACTTACTTTAACTGTAATTAACCACCACCAGTTATTTGATCTAAAAGGTCCATTTTAGGTCAACTACCTTTTTTATTGTATTTAACGGTCCTTTTTAGGGCTATTACCTTTTATTGTATTTAACGGTCCTTATTAGGGCCACTACCATATTTTTTGTCTTAACGGTCCTTTTCAGGGCTAATGAAAGTTTCACTATTAGCTTGAGTTTGCTTGCTGCCTTGAGTTTTAATAAAAAAGATTCGTTTCAGGACCACCTAAAAGTAAAAATTATTTAATTAAGGTACATTTACAAGTAAAATATGAACATTGTTGAGGTTAATTCATAGTTAGTAGTAATTTAAAAAGTGCTGCAAATGTTATGCGGGTACAGCTAGTAGTTAATAATACTATTTCGTGTCTAGACAGCTCCAGTAATTTTTAAAACAGTATTGTTTGGTCGTAATCGAGTTTTTATGTGCTCTAACTATTTCATTTATCCCACGTCGCGGTAAATATTGTATCCGTTTAACCGCGGAAATGAGGGAATGATGTACATAAAATAACACTATGTCAACTGATTATTGTAAATAAAAAACACATTTAATAATACAATTATGTGTGAAGAAAAAAGTAATATTATATCGTACCTTCCAGCAACTTGCTTTATTATTGCATTGATTATTGTTTTCATTCAGTTTCTAACAAACACATTTTTTAGTGTTAATTTGTATTGCTTGGTGTATTAATATAGATTACAAACAAATGGAAACTGTTTCAGAATATGTACGCATTGCACAACATCTATCTTTACTGAATAGTGTAGGTACTGTAGGATGAAGGTTATACGAAAAGAAACTTAAGTTGGGT
The DNA here is from genome assembly GCA_021962125.1 of Bulinus truncatus. Classification (NCBI taxonomy): domain Eukaryota; kingdom Metazoa; phylum Mollusca; class Gastropoda; family Planorbidae; genus Bulinus; species Bulinus truncatus. The sequence goes on from JAGDYQ010000113.1 coordinate 1,135,456, forward strand.
TGAGCAAGTCTTAAAAAAACACTATAGTGTGCTGGGGGCAGGCCCGTAGCCAGGTCAAAGTAAGCAGGGGGCACCAATACCCAGCAAGGGGGTACTTTCTCATTTTAATTACTTTTTCTTTATTTTTTCCTCCTTTTTTTCTTTTTAAGCGGGGGGAGGGGCACTCCACACGGCCTCCCAGTGCCCCCCCCTTGGCTACGGGGCTGGCTGGGGGAAGGGGTGGATTGAGGCAGACACAAAGTGAAATGTTGCAAGAAAAAAAGCAATGCAAATTATAACACGCCCCTCCCCGAAATATGTTTGCTAGAAACTGAATGAAAAAAATAAACAATAAAATTAACAAAATCTGCTGGAAGGTACCAGATGGTGACCATAAAGTCTGCATATGATAGGTCGAAGTTCAACTTTGCATACCATGTATTTTTTCCAAGGGTGTCAGCCTGTTATATTGTTTGATTGCTTATTTAAAAATATAATTATAGTAATTAAATTGATTGATATTGAGGCGTATGTTACGCCGCGGGATTGCTAGTTGAACTATATTTTCAATGATCTAAAGACAGCGGCGCAGGATATGCAACTATGGAGAAATATGTCCGCAACGACTTCATCGGATAAGGGTATGATGCCTGATGATGATGATCTTTTCAAAATAAAAAGAAGAGTAACATATAGGGAAGAATAACTGTAGTAACTTGTGAAATATTTAATTCTCAGACTAATTATTTAAATGGCATATTTACAATATATTTCAGTCATACCATCTTACATTTTTCCATATCATAATAAACAGTTAAATGTTACATTTTCAAGTAATTTATTAAAACAAAGCATATAAATTATAAATAATATATAATGAATTTGTAATAAATCTGTTGATATGAGGGTCCAGACAGATACTTTTGCTAAGGGTCTTTTACTTTACAAGTCTTTGCCTAAGGCCCTCAAAGACTCAAGAAAGGCTCTGGATACAGCATTAGTTTGCTTTACAACGACTTAGATGTTGGTTGGTACAAGTGATAACAGGGTTCCATTTGGTGTAGAATGTCAGGAGATCGATTTTAAGATCCTATTACGGCCCGCGGTTAAAAAAAAATGTGTCAGTACCATCCTGGTCAGCGTTGTCACTGAAGTACTAGCACCTACAAAAATGTGTCAGTACCATCCTGGTCAGCTTTGTCACTGAAGTACTAGCACCTACAAAAATGTGTCAGTACCACCCTGGTCAGCTTTGTCACTGAAGTACTAGCACCTACAAAAATGTGTCAGTACCATCCTGGTCAGCTTTGTCACTGAAGTACTAGCACCTACATAAGCAAACATATAGAGCCAGCCCCGTAGCGTGAAAATTCTACAGCAGGGGCCAGGCCAATAGCCGGGGGTGGGGGCAGGAAAAAATGTTACTAAGTAGAGCAAAGAAGCAGAGGGGGTGGCAGACAAAACGCAGGGGGGCGGCCCCCCCAGGCCCACCTGCATACTATGGGCCTGTGTAGAACATGGTCAATCCTTGTTACTTTTCACATCCGGGCTTTTTTATTTATAAAAGCTCTAAATATTAGATTATATGCCAATAAAGCTACACTAGCCATTTTTGGCACATGCATACAACATATCAATTAATGAACAAAGAAATAAAAAATATATTAAAAAATTTATTTAAAAATGTATTTTGTGACTTATTTGGGTAAAAAAGTGTAATTTTAAGACATATTTTCAAAAATTTTCAAAGAACCAATTTTTTAAAATCTATTGTAGATATCGTAAAATAACTTTGCACAAATGTTAAAAAGTGTGTTTCAAACAAATGTCCAATTTTTTTTTTTGGAAATATTAAATAGAATTTTTTTTATAATTTTTTTCTTACCTACCCCCCCTCAAAAAAAAATTAACTTTTTGGGAAAAATGCCCCCTGAATACGCCCATGATTACAATATTATTGTTGTATCGGTGTAATTTATAATGGTATACTATATTGTTTTAGTATAGTAGCTGTTCGACACTGAAACCATTATTTTTAAAATTACAATAATGTAATCAATTATACTTTCAGATTTAATTATTTTTTATGTTTGATATATGTACATTGTCTTCAGTGTAAAAAACATTCAGTAAATTAAGTTTTATTGTAACAACTTTATGACATTTTTCCAAAATGTGTGTGTGGGGGGGGGGGGCAAATGCCGCCCTTGAATACGCCCATGGTTGTGTAGTTAGTAGGCCTACATTTCCCAGTAGCTTTTTAAAAAGAAATATATTTTCAAAATCCTTTCAATTTAATTCCTGCCCTTCCCCCTCTTTATATTTTTACCTATTTGCCGACTCTATGCATCCAATCGTAATGCTAAGGCCGCCACTGAGTTAGGAACTTGAAACCTTCGACCATCAGATTTCTTATCGTTATCACTTGGTTTTATATTTAGGTCGTTCCCCCCCCCCCCCGGTTTGTTAAGTCAGAGGCGTGCCTTAATTGTACAGTGGGGGTTAATCACAGAGTAATGAACACAGCGATTTTTAGCAGCCTCTAAATATATATTTTATATTTGTAGTTAATGCTACAGTAATGGGCCAGTAACGGACAATAACGAGTGGAGAAGTAGAACCAATTTAGAACTTTACAAACTATACGAAATCAAAATTAATAGATTGAGGTGGGTAGGGCACATAGAAAGAATGGAAAACAACAGAGGTCCAAAGGCAACACCCAATGAGAAAAGGCCTAAAGGCAGACCAAGAAACAGATTGTTGGAGGAAGTAGAGAAAGAACTTAAAGCCATAGGAGTGAGGGAGTGGAGGAAGAAGACCATGGATCGGGAAAAGTGGAGAAGAGTAGTATAGCAGGCCAGGGCCCAAAATGGGCTGTAGAGCCAAAGGAAGAAGAAGAAGAAGTTAATGCTACAATTGTAGACTGCTAACGTAAAAGTGACAACTGAATCTTTTATCACCAACTATTATAAAGGCTTAACTCAAAATTAGTGTTTGTACAATTCATTGAAATCGGAATTGAGAATTTAATGAATCTATACTTTTGCAGGAATTGGATTAAAATGGAGGAAATTTCAGCCTAATTTTATCATCATACCTTTAACCGATGTGGTCGATGGGGAAACGTATAGCCACAGGCCCGTAGCCAGGTCAAAGTAAGCAGGGGGCATCAATACCCAGCAAAGGGGCAGTTTTTCTCATTTGAGTAACTTTTTCTTTATTTTTTCCTTTTTTTCTTTTTTAAGCGGAGGGGGGGGGCACTCCACACCTAGCGGGGGGCACGCCCCCCCCCCCAGTGCCCCCCCTTGGCTTCGGGGCTGTATAGCCACCTCAACAAACATATTTCTCCACAGTTGCTTATCCTGCGCGGCTGTCTTTAGTTCATTCATTGTTAACCCTGTGCATTCTTTTATATTGTCAAACCAACTTTTCCGCTGGCGCCCTCTTCGACGGCCTCCATTAGAGAATAAATTTTGGTAGATTATTATGCCTTGACACATGTCCAAACCATGCCTAATTTAGTAATTTTCAATTCCAAAATACGATGCCTGACGTCATTTACTTACATGGTTGTACACGTATAACGTTATTTGTTAGCGTATTAATAAAGTATGGGATGTCACATGGGTGCATTGGTCTGTCATTAGCCCTTTAGTTTAGCATGACATCAATACATTTATTGACATATATATATATATATATATATATATATATATATATATATATATATATATATATATATATTACGACATAAAATGAAAACATTAGACATCATTTTCACGCGACATTAGTACATTATTAATATGTCTTGATCTAAGCTAGCAGCATCCTCGCGGTGCTTGGTGATTAGCATTACCATTCTTTTGCATGTACACCACTGAACTCTATAGTATGTAGTGTTGTTTTAGTCCCTGGTCATATTTTAGTTTCAGTTTTTATTTCGTTTTTTCTGTAATAATTTTAGTTTTCGTCTAGTTTTAGTCTTGCTTCTAATTTTAGTTTTAGTTTTAGTTCTCGTTGACGAAAAGTCAACATTTTCGTTAACGAAGGCTTTAGTTTTCGTTAATGAAAGCAACACTATATTTTAGTTTCAGTTTTTATTTCGTTTTTTCTGTAATAATTTCAGTTTTCGTCTAGTTTTAGTCTTGCTGCTAATTTTAGTTTTAGTTTTAGTTCTCGTTGACGAAAAGTCAACATTTTCGTCAACGAAGGTTTTAGTTTTAGTTTTCGTCAACGAAAACAACACTAGTATAAAGCTCAGTGATGTACACATGTGGTATTTTGTCACGTGACAGCATGTAAAAAAAAAAAACATGGTGGTATCCGTACGAAGTTATCTGTTATCGTATGGCTGATACCGCATGGGTGTCATATGTGCTATCACCTCGCATATTATGACAGAATAACATCAGTGCACATAATTAAATCAAATATCACATTGTGAAATTTTTAATGTCAACTGTGCACATTATGGTGCCTTAATATGATAATATCTTCTAGTTTTTGTATGACGTCAAAATATTTATTGACATATATTAGAACATGAAATGACACCAGTGCAAACATTGTGGTATCTGTATGCAGAGCCGTAGCTAGATATTGTGGCGCCATGTGAAAGTTACATTTAGGGCGCCCTCCTCTCAGTCTAAAAAGTGCAAACACATTAACAGCGCTCTTTCGGCGCCCCTTCCACGTTCTGCGCCCTGTGCAGCCGTACAATTCGCAGTAGGCCTACTCTTCCTACGCTACTGTCTCTATAACATCTTCTGTTATCGTAATGGTAAAATTTTTGATGTCTCTGTTTTATACAGAATATGACTCAACTGTCATAACTGGCGCACGGGAGGTACTTTAAAAATGCTGTGCATTGTTTGTTTGTTTCTGTTTAATCTGAAATTTGAATGAGTGTTTTCAAATCTGCACTAGTTGAAAAACCTACAGCTAAGTAAAGAAAAAAATATAATTAGTGCCTCCCATAGATTGGTCATTCATATGAACGATGATCGGATCTAGCAACGGCCCCGCCAGGGATCGAAGTAAGTGGGGTATCACACAAAAAAAACAACAACTTCTGGTTGCCCAAGTAAATATATATATATAGACAGTGCTTTTTTCCGGCACCTTTATTTCCGTAATCAAAAATGTTCAGTATTTTTTCTTTATGACACGACGGACATTAATAGGAGCTCGGGTACCTTTTTTATTTTTTTTAGAAAAAGTACACTGTATATTATATATATATATATATATATATATATATATATATATATATATATATATAAGGGTGTGTGTCATGCAATATAGTGAGATGGAAACAAGGTTGTAACTGTAGGCCTATAACTAATGGTACAGCCATTTGATTAATGTTAAAACATGCTGTAAAAGCATTAAATTGACGTAGTAAATTGAAGACCCATTATCTCTCAGTTATGTTTAGTGACGTTGATTTTTTTTTTTTTGTTGTTTTATTGAGTCTCATTTGGTATCCTCGGCGAATGTTTGGTGGGTTTAAATGCTGGCAACCATTCAACTTTCAAGAAATATCCCGATGGGATAAAACAAAATATTATATACTAGTAATCTATGTCATCAAAAAGTCTTATCCGGTAAAATTTATTTTAACATTTTTTTCTCTATCTGTTTACATTTTAGATTAATTCTTAACCCTACATACAGATAATAATACACAAATAAATTATATATACTAGGATCTAGATACACCTATGCTTTGACTTTTGAGTTGGCTGAAAAAAAGTATCGTTTTGTTTTTTTTTTGTTAACATAATTATTCGTATTATTGACACGAAAGGATCTCATTTTATTCATACTTTCACTCAGTGAAAAATTGTGTTGGTTTACTTGAGTTAACATTTATATAATAAATCGTTTCAATTTCATAATTGTGCATTAATTTTAAGGTAATTACAAGTATTGAAAGAAATGTACTTCTCAGTGATATCTGCGTTATAGACATTTCAGTGTAGTAATAAGTGTAGTGTCCTAGTTCCTAGAACTAGAAGTCCTGGTAGTATTAATAACTATAAGGATTACGCCTACGGGCAGCCTAATGCTATGGCCATAGGCTGGCATGGATATAATTTATAATATAGGCTATAGAGTCAGTTACGGCTCAAGTCTAAGTTGTATTTTAAACCTATATATTGGCTTTCTAATAGTAAAAATGGTAATTGGTAACAACTTAACGACAGTCCACACATGGGACAAATTGTCCTTTCATATCCAAATGCAAACGAAATGGACAATTAAAAAAAAGTCGCTTATTTAAAACTTATTCCAAGACTAAGTTACTTTTTAAAAAAATATTTTCTTTAACTATTGCTGGCAGGATCAATCAGCCAAAGAGCAGCAGGCTGTAAGTTGCTCATGCATTATGCAGACTGTCACAGTGACTGCCAGTGGCAGTGTAGTTATAGGCTATTGCCTATTGGCAAGTATTGGTTTTAAAGAAATGTGCTGGTCTGTTCACTATTAATATATATATATATATATATATATATATATATATATATATATATATATATATATATATATTACTAATATTAGTGTTAGAGCTGAGCATTATTTTAAGATCTCCATCTTTTAAATAGATTATCACTTTGATGGTTATATCACTCATCACTATAATAGACCACTACTTTCACTAGCAATTTACTATGCAGAAAATTTAAATTGCTGGGTTGTTTATGTTTTGCCCAGGAAATTAATCTTTTTCTCAGCCCATCATAACTGAAGTGTCATGCAACTATTCCATTTGCTGACAAATTGATTTTTAAAATTCCTGGGTGGTAGTTTGCTTAGAAATTTTGTTTAAATTCCTGTCTGGTAGTTTGGCTTCAAACTTTCTTTCAGTGTACTCCATTAATGATTCTTCATTGACAATGAGTCATTGACAGAACTTACAATATTTAACAGCTGTCATTTTTGTTTAAATTTCTTGTAATATTTTTTTTCAAAATTATAGTCTGAAAATCACATGATAACAATTTGTTGTTAAATGTCAATGGAACCTTGGTTTCTTAAAATTAATTCCTTAATTTACTACAAACATAGTTCAAGACATTTTTTCTCTATGTTGTCTTTAACAATGCTTTACAAATACTTTTTTAAAATGTGACTTTTCTTGTTAACAGATAGATTTTTATAAATATTTTTGCACTATTATTTGATCAGGTGGAAGAAATCATCTAGGTCATCACAATGTTGTCAGAAATAGCTTTGTCGTATTGTATGAATTACATAATGACAGTGAACATGTTTCCTGTATTTTTTGCTGCACATTTCACTCTTGCTGCCATCATTGTGAGAGACGATTCAGTAGATTTAGGTAAGGTAACAAACATTTTTAATTCTTAAAAAGTTGCTAATAGTTTGTTAATAATTTATTGTTTTTAAATGTATTCTATTATATGTTTTGTGATTTACAAGGTTACTACTACACACATTTTATATCATTTGTCTGGTACCTCACAACCATTTTTCAACTTGTTGCACACTTTAAGTCTTATCCGAATTCTGTGGCACACCTAAAGTAAGAATGTAACTTAACTAAAAACTAAGTGAACTTTTAATAATACAAATACTATTACTTTTATTTTAGGTGCTGCAACCTTTCGCCAGGAACATCCCTTTGCAATGTGGTGTTGCACAGTAATGGCCGGACTTTCTGGAGTATTTGTGGCCAATTTTCTTTTTGCTAACCCTTTAGTAGACATACTAAAAGAACATCAACTAATTATGTTTATAACTTTGATATGGTAAGCTAATTTGTTAAAAAAATATTTTTCACATTATTTTTTGCTCAAGTGATGGTTAAACTAATTGATTTGCAACATCTGCAAATATAAATGTATTTGATGCTAACATTAAAATAGAGGTTAGGTTTAAAACAGCTGATATTCTAACATTTAAATATGAAGTAATTTAAAACACAAACATGCAACATGTTTATTACAATATCAACGGGCTCTATAAAATATGTGTTTATTGAAATTATTCCAACAGTAAGGCTAACAAAATAAAAAAAAATTTACTTTGACTAGCCACTAATGCTATACAGAGGCAGGGTGCCAGAATGTCATTCTGAATGTCCATGTTCAACCGCTGAGTGCCATGACTTTTCTTGGGCTTGAACTATGTCCATAGCTTAAAATTGGTATTTGATACCTGTTAGGGTAGAAAAGGTGGTCGGACATTGTGAAAGCCACAATATTTCTTAATATGCTGCCAACACTGGAAACTTCATCAGTCCTGATTGACCTCGTAAGCTTTTTGAGAATCATTACTTTACACCACTGCTTCTTCGTGAATAATTATTAATCTGCCTTATTTCTATTAAATGTTAGGTGTTAGGGCTTATCTGAGAGGTTTATACACTTTATCATTTTTTTTGGTCATATTTCTATTTATTTTTAACTCACTCTGCTACTTAGCCGAGATCTATCTGTGTACTTTTATTTTTATTTAATTAATATGTTAAAATATGTAAAAAAAAATTTCATTTAAAAAATTGAAAATTTAATATATATTTTTCTTCCTTGTTATAAAGAAAAATTTACTTTACAGAGTGGGACGGATGGCCGAGTGGTGTAGATGCTCGACTCTCAACCTGAGAGTCATGGGTTCGATCCTCGGTGTGTGTGAAGTCCCAGAAAGGATGAGATGAAATCTCTTAAATCCTATAAACCACTAATGGGACAGTTTTTATGGTGCTCTTCTTTCATCCCCACCTTAACCACTAGTAGTGGGACGGATGGCCGAGTGGTGTAGATACTCAACTGTCGACCTGAGAGTCCTGGGTTCGATCCTCGTGAGACCAATGGAATTCTGAAATTTGGTCAAATACCATACCCCTTTAAATGGGTCCTGCAATTGGAGAATAAACAGATTGCAATCCCAATCCCTCATATCCGAGTTTAAAACAGATATATTCTATAATATCTGTGACATTTAGGTAAGGAACTTTTTAAACCGAATTGCACTGGGCACCACAGAATACAGGGATTAACCATGACAAACACCTCACCGGAGATTGAACCCAGGACCCTCAGGTCGACAGTCGAGCGCTTTACCACACAACCACCCATCCCTACTAAAACAAAAATCACCAACCTTAATGGGAAAATTTTTTGGCTTTATAGTGCCCTTCTTTCATCCCCACCACAGCCGGAAGTGTAATGGCCATGGAGGCACCATGTGAGACATGAAGGGAACTTGAGCTAAGACCTGAAAAAATTCCTTCGTCCTCCTTGGTACCTTCAGGACCGACAGTCAAGCGCTTTACCACACAACCATCCATCCCCTCGATCTTCAGTGAGAACCATGGAATTTTTCCAGGTGTTATTTGGTGCAAAGTCGTCCCACAAGTCCATCCAACTTTAAATGGGTACCTGACTTAAGTTGGGGTAGTAAAGGCAGCTGGGTGTTGTGCAAACACACAAACCCTTCATATGCTGAGGTTATAGAAACATGAATTCTAAACTTCATCTACTCTTAATAGGGCTAAGGGAACTTTACTTTTACTTTACATAAAGAATAATAATACTTCGTTATTGAAACATAAATTCTAAACTTCATCTACTCTTAATAGGGCTAAGGGAACTTTACTTTTACTTTACAGAAAGAATAATACTTCATTGGTTTTTATATTCAGTGACCTTCTCATAGCTAGGTTTTTTGTAACATATTTCTATATCAACCCCTTTTCTTTCTGTATTTTAGCTAAGAAATTTGTTGTAATCTTTTAAAAGTTATATATTTTTTATCTTATTTTTAGGTATTTAATAAATTATTGTCCATATGATGTCATGTACAAAGTGTGTACCTCTAAACCCGTAAAAGTTGTAGCTTCAGTTTTACAAGAGTTTCTGAGGGTCAGGTTTATCTTCCTTGGTTTACAGCAAGCATCTAAAGTGTACCCAGGTGCATATATTATACTTGTAGTTGGTGGAGCAATTAAAGGTGATCATCATTTTGTGTACAGTTTTTCAAATGATTTATATTTCTGTTCATCATAAAGCATTCTATCAATTATCATGCTTAACTTTTTCTTTGTCTTGCATTTTATTTTTACATTTAAAAAAATTAAATTGGGTAAATTTAGTAAAGTTGAAGAGTATTAATTCACTGACATATATATTTACCAATAGGAAATGGTTATGGTTTTATACGTATTGTTGAACGTCTCATTCGTGGAAAATGGACTCCAGCTTCAAATGAAATTTTAAACATGACCTAGTAAGATCTTGTTTTATAATATATTTTGAATCTTTACAAAAAAATTTTGATTAATAAAAATGTGAACATTTTATTGTCATACTTTTTACAAAGTGTTTTAGTCTAACCCAGCGGTGGGCTAACCTATGACCCTGGTGGAGCCTAGTGCAAATTTTTAAGTTTTGTACCCTTCCCCTGATTTTTTTTTCCAAGAAGCTAAATTGCTGTTATCATCAGTTTAGAATTAAATCCACTAATGGAAATATCTTTGATCTTCTTATGGCGATTATTGAATGATCTAATACTTCATTGAATGATTGTGTTGCTGATCAGTCAATATTACCTACTGGTTAACATTTATTTCAATAGTATTTAAAAAACAAAAAACATCAGCAGGTCTTCTAGGGCTAGTTCCTGCAGAGTAAAATTTAAGAAATACACCATATTCCATCTTAACCTCAAAATGTGAACATGGCAGTAAGTTATCCTTTCAAAGTTTCAAATATATTTTTAATTCAGCATTTGGCATAGGAATATCTTGAAGTTTCTGAACAGCCTGCTTTCCCAAAAACCTCTTAACTGCCTAGCAACATTAATGGCCAAACTTCTTATCAGTTTATATAACTAAAAAGTTGTTAATGCATAACAACAATGAGAATAAAGTCAGGCTCGCTGTATATAAGTCTCATGTACAGTTGCAGAAGTATGTGGTGTATGCAATCGAACATTGTTACTTTGAATATACACTGTATTAAGAAATTATTTTTTTTAAGTAGAATTAGCTTAAGATGTTCATATCTTTGTGAGGACCCCTAAAATCACCCCCCCCCCAAATGGTCAACTGACCCTAGTATAAGCTGGTATAGGCTAAACAGTTCAATTAAATAATGCAAAAATTTATGATTGATAGTAATTTTGGGTGTTAAACATTTTTATAAATCTATTGATTCATTTTATGTTCTAATTTTTAAACCTTTTTTTACCCCCAGTTTTGCCAAATCTGCTGTGTATGCCAGCATTATATTTTTGCTTCATCATATTGAGGTTATTATGGTTCCAATAGAGTATCTATACTGTTCAGTAGTTGCTGTTTTTGTTGTTTTAAGACTGACTATTATTTTTGGTAATGTTTCTGATCCGTTAAATCCTCTTGAAAAAGCTTTGTGTTCACTGGCATTCAGATGTCACACTCAGTCTCCTGATAAAAAAGTCAAAACAAATTAAAGGAAAAAGAATGCTAAATCTAGTAAATATTTTGTTGTTTTAATTAATCATGTCAATTAATAATGTGTAACTTTGTAATTTGTTTTGTCTTTAAAATGTTTAAGGCATAGAAAACTGTGATAATGTTTACTTAGAAAATTAACTTTGAAATAAAATCTGATTTACTTTTTAAAGAATATCTTTTAGTTATCAATTGTACAGTGATTACTCCAAATCTGTTACGTAATCATAGTTTCTAGACAATTTTTTTCCTTTAAATTACTTGAAATTGGATTAAACTATTTCGCTGTACAACAGACACTAAATATTAAAAAATAGTGAAATTGATTTTAAGATAAAATATGAACAAACAATGATATCATTTGAATAAAAAAATAAATTGAATATAGTGGATTACTAGAAATCATTTTCATAAATAATCAGCAGCTTTTTTGTGTTGTCATAAAAATCAGCATTCCTTGTATTGTTAGAATAATGCTTTTTTTGTGTTCATTAAAGTCATAGAAATTTGTAATTATGTCTTAATTAAATTTTATATATTTTCTTTTATTAAATTTTCTTGGATATGTATTTACGATGTAGAGAAAAAAGATCACATCCTATTTTTATATGAAGTTTGTTTTAATTTGTATTATATTGTTACATTTGCTATTCTAATATATTTTTATGAACTCATATGGTATTCTTTAATGCAGCATATATGTGTTTATATATACTTTTGAACTCACACTCAACCTCGGATACTTCAATAAACCAATGAAATTGACAAATGTCATGTCTAACTTTAAATAAAAATGTGTCTTTTTATGTAAATGACCTTCTGAGAGCTTGAGACTTTTTTTTTGATGTGCCCATGCATATCTAGTTGAACGAGTTATACTGTTTACCATTATTTGGAAAAAAATTTTTTTCTTTCATGGTCTTACTTCATATTGCTGTGTTAACTCCAGGTTATGCCTGTAACTGTTTATAAACCAAATTTGACTAACATTACATACTACCATTATATTAGAAATAAAATAGAAACTGACCAATAAAGATATTTTTTTTCAAAGCCTTTTATTTTTAGATAATAAAATCTACATTCCTGTTATTTTTTCATAGGCTTTTGGTTTTATCTGCACTTTTTAATTTCCTAAAAGTGTGCTTTTGTTGGTAATGAATTTTATTAACTACAAATTTATTCTCAATCTCATATATTTATAAAATGTATCATCCAGAAGGAAAAATAATCTTCTCAACAACAAATAAGTGTAAGTCCAACATATTAAAATAGGCACTTTATTTCTTACTAAAAGGGACAAAAGGTCCGCTAAAAACACATCTCAATTTTGTAATATTACAAAAATTTAACAAAATTATCACAGAAATTACTGTTAGATCATATCCTGTTTTTAGTTATTGTTAACCAGTGAACTAGTAAGAACTAAAGGGGGGAAAAAAGTTTAAAAAGTGAATTAACTTTGTCATTGTGCGAGTTAAATTCTAATTATGCATTTAGATTTTCTCTTATTCTTTTAAAAAAAGAAAATATGTCCTTCAGTAGTCAAATACATGTATATTATTACTAATCGCTGCTTATCATGTTGTAAAGTCAGATGTTAAAAGCTGAATTTTTTTTGTTCATACATGAAACTAATTTCTTTAAAATCTAATTTAGTCTTTTTTTTATAACTCAAACCATATACATGTATATTTTTAGATTTCACTTTTTTATTTAAAAAGGTAATAAATGAAAAAATGTGTTCACAAGCAAGTCAATTTAAATTAATCAACATAGATAGTTTTTTAATAAATAAAACGTTTATGAAAAAAATAACATTTTGATCTTATTTATTTTTAATATCTGAAAGCAAGAAAAATTTAAAAAATACTAAAACTGTGTATCAAAATTAATCCAAGTTAGATAAAATTGGTTACAAAAATACCATATTTTATCTCTCCTGTTAACAATTTTTTTATTTATATGGCCCTCCAAACTGATATGGTATTGTAGATTAAAAGTGCCACAGAAGGTCACAGGTTATAGTAAATAAAAAGGGAATAGATAACAAAACACACTCTTAGTACTGGCCACACTTTCAATATAACGGAGTAGTTCAGGAATACTGCATATGCAATAATGTATAAGCAAGTGAACAAATTATAGTTGGAATGTGGCCAAAGAAAACCAATACAAAAAGGGGTATTAAAAAATAAATGGTACATAATAGAAAGAAAAAAAAAAATAACTCTTTTTTTTTATATAAAACTAACTGCCACACATTTTTTCCCATTGTCTGAATGAAATGTACACATCTTAAATAAGCTAATAAATATAATTTCTAGACTCACGGATAAGTGCATTAAAGTATTTAAAAACGTATTTAACTTTTTAAACCTATTTCAGTGTCTGACAAGTAAAATACTTTTTGTTTGAGACAAGAGGCTTTGGAAAATGCAGTTCACAAATAAAAAAACGACATGTAAGTGAAAAAGTCTTTGTACAAAAAGGAACAAAAAAAAATGACTTCAATACAGAAAACCACTACTTTTCATAACTTTGTTCATACAGTGGACAATTTGGTAATATTGCACAATAAAGATGGGTACTATCAGTAGTAGATTGAGCTGTAGATAAAACTATTATGCACACATACGTTATAATTCAAACAATGAGTATTTATTTTCATTTTCTGGTTAAAATAATTTTCTAAAATATTTAAATATAAAAAATCTATTATAAATAAAATGAACATTGTGAAACGACTATTTTAGAATGAATACTGGCTATCAAAAATTCATTCGCTCAATACAAATTTAAAGATTTAAGACATTCAATAAATAATATCAAGATTTTTGATTGAAAAGTTGTAAGACTAGATGACATTTCTCAATCTTTTTTGGCTGAAATGCAATAATCTGAATTCTAAATGCAGCCTGCCTTCAGTAATGTTAATGAATGAAACTAGTACTATTGATTTAAACTTATGATATGACCAATGGCACATATTGAAACTCATTCTAATCTTTTTTCTTCTCCTCTTTGGACTTGATAACATCATTTCTGAGATCTTTATTTTCATCTTCCTTGGCGGGTTCTTTTATTGCCGCACGCCGCAGAGCGTCCCACATTCCCCCCATGAACACTGCACAAAACAGGTTCTCAAGAGGCACAAATGGATCATGTATTCCTAGCACTACTGAAGAGATCTTGAAGTAAACAAAGAAAAGAACTACACCAAAATAGATGAGGGGATGTGGGACAGCAATAAGATTTAGACGTTCACACAAGAATATGATGGATGCAACCAAACTGGCCTTTGTTGCGCTAGAAGTAAAGTTATACCAAAGAATTAAAATATAAATAAGCATGAATTAAATACAAAATAGACTTATGATTAAACATAATAAATAAACAAAGTAAAGAAAATGCAATCAAATCTAAATTCTCAAGAAAAAAACTTTTTGGTATAATTACACTTACAAACTTGGTTGGAGTATTTCATTGCTTCCGGGAATCCAAATGCCTCTAATAAGTCTGTCAAAATTTTTCATTAAGCCACTACCAGCACCTTGGGATAGATAAATGTTGCAATAAATTTTAATCTGTTGAGATTAAATCCGATAAGTAATCTTTATAACTAATTCAAATATTTATGAATAAAGTTACTATTTATAAATAGTTGATAATAAGACCATAATGAATAAGCAGATATTTGTCACTTCTTTTAATAATACTAATATTTATATTAAATGTTTGTTATTCTTTGATATCTTTCGGGATAGCTAAATAAAAATGATAATTCAACTTACAAATTAAAACAAACTGTATTTTTTATAGCATACTTCAAATCAGAAGAAATAAAATAATTAATGAACCTTTGATAGTTCCAACGATGACTATAATAAGGTAAGAGCTGGGGTATAGCTTGGCCGCTACTAACACTCCATGGTAAACTTTATGGGCCCTTTGAGTTTCCTTAAGTGCACAGATGATTAGTTTGACAGGCAGGAGCTTACTAAGTTTATATATTATATCAAAAGGAGAGTAATTAACCAGGTACCTAAAAAGAGAAAAAAAAATATGTATAAAATTCATTTAAGGTAACACTTTTTAACTAATGCTGAATTTATTACAAAAACATACCAAACAGCTGTTGCTGTAATTATACTCTGATGATCTTTAAATGGAGTAATTACTGGCTCCCCAAGCAAAAAGTTAGCTATTATGCTACCAGCAAAGCAAATAAGCATTGAAGAAAGCCAACTTGAAAAAGGATGCTTGCGAGAAAAAGGCAGCGAGGGACCACCTTGTCCTAAAAAATAAATTATTAATACATTATTTAAAAAAATAAATACAGCTATATTAAAAGTGAATTTTGTTTAGAGCCCCAAAAAATAATGTGTTGAAGATAGCTCTAGTTATAAATTTTATCTGCAATAATGTGTTTTTTTTTCCTCTCTTGCGAGCCAAGGGGACTTCCATCTATCTGAAATGGTTTTTGTACAATGTGATTAGTCTACCAGTTTTAAAATGAAAACTACTTGACAGTTTATAATGGATTTTTTCAAAGAGCACAATGATCTTACAACTTACTAGTGATTTATGTTTTAATTTTAAAGAAAAGTGTGAGTAGTGTGTTTGTATGTTAAATATTTTCTTAATCTATTTAAAAAATAAAAAAATAAAAAATAAAATAATTTTTTAATAAATTTATATAAATTATTAATATATAAATTTTATATACAATATAAAATAATATTAAATATAATCATAATTTGCACTTATGTTGAAAATTTTAAAAAAATTAAAAAAACAAATAATTTTTTGAAGTTTTGAAATATTTTTAAAGAATTTTAAAAAATATGATTAAAAAAAAAATAAAAATAAAAAAATAAAAATAAAATTTAAATTTTAATGTATAATAATATTTTTATATTTGTAATTTATTTATAAAATTTTTTTTAAAAATTTAACAAACATCAACATAAATAGGAAGTAGAAAAAGGCTGGGATTCTAAGGAATATAGGATAGAAAAAGGTAGTATTTTTTATTTTGCCGAAAGACAATTTAAACAATATTTATACACCAAAAAAAAAAAAAGAATTTTCAATAACATACAACTATTCAACTTATTAACCAAATAATGATCTGTAATACAACAATGGTTTAGGTAATAAAAAAGATATTTACTGATATAGGTGTGACAAGATGATTTTAAATAGAAGGCCTGATTTAGCTTTGGCTAAATGTGTCATGTATTTTTGCCTAATTTGCTGATTCAGTCCTCATTCGCATATATAAAAACTTTTCATATAAAAAATATCTTTCAGCACTAGTTTCAGCATGACTTTTTAAGATATGGTGAACAACTGGTTCTGCTTTAGCTTTTTAAAATGAATACAGGGAAATATTCACAAAATTCTGTGAAGAGCAGTATCCAAACTTATGCTTTAAAGCAGTAGTTGTCAAATTTTTGTGATTTGCAACCCACTTCAAATCACTATTAAGTGGCTCACAATTCACTCTGAGAACTACTGGTTTAAAGAAAACCTAATTATTTCACTTAGTCAACCAACCACAGTCACGATATTGATAGAATGATTTCAAAAGCTGCTTGTCTCAGTTCTGTTTTAAAAAAAAAATTAAAAAGACAAATAAGTTATCTTTTTAACAGAATATGTTGTAATTCTACTATGACACTGGCTATGTCTGGTGTAAATATGACTAGCTGATTTATCTTTTCACAGACCAGATTCTCAAGGAATAGGATACATGACAGGTATAGACTACAATTTTCGGCACTTATAAAAGTGGTAAGGAAAATGATTTAGGCGAGAAAAAATAGTTTTGTGATTGGGGGGGAGGGGAAAAGAAGTGAAATAGAGAAAATCAAAGAAAATGATAAAATCAAAATCACCAACTGAAACAGAAAAACAACAAAAAAAAAAAAAAAAAAGATCAAAAAACAAACAAAACAGAAAAACAACAAAAAAACACTCTAACCCAATACATTTCCCTGGAACCATGAATAATACAGAGAAACATGACTTTTTATTTGCACTTAATTTTAAGTTATATTGTAAGGGTAGTTATGCATAGATTTCAGACCTGAACAGGTCTTTTATACAGTAAAAAAAAAGTGTATAAAGAGCATCACTTTAGTAAAATTAACAAGATTTTGTAATGAAATGTTAGAAAAAATGAAATGAATCAATGGGACCCGGACTAGTCTAGGTTTAAAGTTTTTTAAAAAGCTGCATTTGGCACTAAGAGAAACTTTAGGCAACAAAATTCTGTTTTATGTTATTTAAAACAATTTCAGTTACAGCGACTCAGAATGATATTGGATATATATATAGGCCATTAGCTGCATATTACTTAAGACTTAACGACTAAAGAATTCTGTTGACATACATGACACTGTCCTCTGCAAAGCAGGCTTAACAATGTAAAATGTTTTGCTAGTTTCATTATGTCACAAAAGCGCATCTGTATGGAGTCTGATAAAAGCAATAAGATAAACAATCACAGCGAGGAAAAAGATCAGTAAAAACCTGTGTTGATCAGACAATTATAATTTTTTTACATTTATAATATTATTTAAACTATTGTACTACATAACTAGGGGCCATCTGATAACTTAAAAATTAAATACTTTTTTTCATATTAATTTTTATAATGTAAATTAATTTTTTTTATTAAATGCAACAAATTATTTTTTGGAAAATAAATTGCAATTTAAGGCTACATACATATATCACATTCAATTAAGCAGTCACTGTATAATGACATAATGTAGATTTGTCTATATTCTATATTATATAGAGCATAGGCCAAAATGAACATTCATGTCATATATATGTCTTGTTTGCTACTAGACCCGGATCTCTGAAGCCCTTAATGTGACCCATTATAATTGTGCAATATCGTTCATGATGTGAACTGTTCAAACCTGTTTAACTTCAGAGCAAAGCTAAAGGACCTGCAATGACAACTCTAACAAGACATTACAAATTGCTAGTCTTTCTCTACTAGACTAGTCTTATTGCTTATCTAAAAATAAATCATGCAAATTATTTAATAATTATTTTATTATTTAATTATTAGCCCACTAACTTAGTAACTAGTAAAATTAAAAGTGACAGAGGTAAAATAATTAAAATGAAGTGTTTAGATTTAAAACAGTGTTTTATTTTTCTTATTAAGCAGTCAGTAGGCGCTCGCTATCTGACTCACGCTTACTTCGGTGCACATCCAGAAATAGTTCCACGCACGGTAATAATGATGTAGAGTAGAGAACTAACCTTGTTGGGGTATTACGTCCTCCCGAACGGCTACACACATTAAAATGTAATGTGCTATGTCGAAATATGGATACATCTTTAATTTCGTAATAACTGTTGCAATATCCATAAAGGTTTGAGGATCCATCTTTGTTGTTTATTGTGTGTACCGTCGAGTTTATTCGAAAGATAAACTGTTAAAGTCAGCTCGCTTCGGTAACCTTTATGACCCAGTCTCGAACATGCTCCGAATAAATAGATATCGATACTCACCAAATGAACGATACATCAAAATATATTTTTAAATTACATACATTTGAAATATCTTTAGCGTGCACCAGATTAGTATTTAAAAAGAGACTTAGAACTCTCATTTTCAGTCTGATTGATGAGGATAGCTTATAAAAGATCTTTTTTTTTAAAGGGGGATTGCTAAAAGTCTCTACTCGATATTTGCAAACATAAATTAAATACATACCTGATTGCCAGGTAGTATGGTATCAGGAATGCACGAGACTTGAGTTACAATTACAGAAACACGCACAAAAAAAAAATAGTTAAAGGAGAAAATAGAATAGACAGTCTAAATGGTATCACCATTAAATTAGTGATAAGAAAAGCCTTGCAAAATGATTTAAAGAGCCAATTTCAGAATTTTGTCTGCATTAACGTTAACTAAATATACACATTTAAAATATATAGAGATTATATAGTATCAGGGACACTGGGTAGTCCTATTTCTCTTTTTTCCGACTCTCTCTCTCTCTCTCTCTTTCTCTCTCTCTCTACATACACACACTCTCTCTCTCTCTCTCATCATTTTCTATAGCTATAAATAGGACAAGGACTTCAAATACCTGCCCCCCCCCCCCAGCTATTCTACATTTTTAGGACGTTCCTGCATTCATCTTCCATAGGGGAATTAATTGTCTTTTATATTTATTTATGGGAGGTCATTTGACCTGCATCAGCATTGGGCCCCCTTCACTGTTTTATTGTGTCCCCTTACAAGAAAAGAACGCCCAGGTAAGGACTCTTACACCTGTTTAATTCTTAGGGGATGATATTTTCTGTCTTCCGCTTGGATGAGTGACCTCTTTTACGTCTATTACGTCACTGAGCCCACATCGATGCAATGTGAACTAAATTCTAAGCTTCAATATTCTGGAACGGCGAAGACTTCATTGGTTGCTATATTATCAGAGACTAACATTTCACGTAATTCCAACTAAATCTGACTTGTAATAAAATGTGAACCGACCTGTTGTATGGATGTCGAAAGAACTGATAGGGGATGAAATGTGAACCGACCTGTTGTATGGATGTAGAAAGAACTGATAGGGGATGAAATGTGAACCGACCTGTTCTATGAATGTAGAAATAGCTGAATAGGGGATGAAATGTGAACCAACCTGTTGTATGGATGTAGAAAAAACTGTTTTGTTACTTACTGTTTTGGTTACCGACTGATTTGTTACTTACTGTTTTGTTTCTGCCTGATTTGTTACTTAGTGTTTTGTTTCTGACTGATTTGTTACTTACTGTTTTGTACTTTTTGCCCAGCTTCCCATTGAATATATACTTCATTTTAAGTGTGTATTTATATTTATACTTTGTGTATTTTGCTTCTCATAACCGTGTATATACAGTTGTTTATTCTATATCTCTCCATCTAGTATCTGTCATCTATAGCGAATGGTAGTTATGCCTTTACCGTGCCTATAAGCCCCTAGACGTTCAAACGTCTCTGTATAGGCCAAGTATAATGTATTTTTAAGGAAAAATCTTATTAGGCTTACCCAGTCCATCCTTATACTTCATATATCATTCATAAATCATGCAACATAATGAGTATACATTTCGGCACTATTTCGTTTTCTTCCAATTTCCCCAAATCATAGTTATTTTCAACAAAAGAGTGTGTGGGGGGGGGGGCGGGAAAGAGTTTGACAATTTTTACCATGGGAGAAGGGGGTAAATGTTGTAGAAAATTACAATTCTAGCTAATGTCTTGAATGTTTCTTAGTTATTTAACTCAAATTTTAATGCTTTAGTACATTTAAATGTGTTAACAAGTAAAATATGTTTACAATTTTCTTTTCTTGTACATCTCAATACCGGTAATTCTGTGGTTTTTTTTGCATTAAAACACTGCCGAAAATATAGTATAAAAAGGTTGTAATACAACATTTGGCGATGGGAAGTGGTAGGGGTCCGGTTTTTTGTGGTTAATTTTTTCCTTTTTATTCCTAATTAATATATATATATATTTATATGTATACATATATATATATGCTTATATATATAAAATCTAAAAAGGAACAAGTCTAAAAGAAACCAACCAACAACTCCTGTTAATGTATGATCATTTATTACAGAGATTTTACATCAATTCAAAGAAATTTGTATTCTCAAAAAAACAAAAAACAAAACAACAACAGTAGTAAACATCTAAAGTACCATCACCACACTGCTGATGCAGTGAATCAAGATTTTTCTGTGGAAGGTTTAAAATACGCCATAATAAAACTTTAAAATCAAAACACACCTGGCTTTAAGAAAAAAAATGCAATGTTGAAGTGTTTGTATGTGTTCCGTTAAATCAATAAAAAAAAATAAAAAGTGTAAAATGTTCACAAAAGCATTTCTTAAAAATAATTGTACAGGGCTAAATCAAATTTGTTTTCGTAAAGAATTCAGGTGTCAGCTATGTCTTTTACTATGCTCTAAACTCAGTCAAATCTGAATGATGAAAAATATTTACACAAATAAAATAAAATTAATAGCTGCTGCAAAATATATCAAGTACTGGTTTTTTTTTCTCCAATCTAGAGAACATATTGAAAAAAAAAACAAAAATGAAGTATAGCGCTTATTCACCAAACATTCAAGAAACTTCCCCCAATCCCATTAAAGAAAACAACAACCAATTATTAAACTTTTCTGATTAAGGTGTTCTGGACGCTAAGTTTGGATTTATAAATAAGTATATAACATAAAAATCCCAAAACCTTGGACTGACAAAAATAAAAGCACAAAGTTTAACCATGAACGCTCCATGAGTTGAAACTGGAAGTCAGACATCATTTTCTGTAATTAATTATAATTACTCACGCACACTAGTTTGGAGGTAATATGCTTAAGAAATATGTAAGAAATAATTTAAATAACAAAATGTTCAACTTAATAAGAAGAACCAGACTTTAAGTTTACATTTACATGCTTTCTGACATATGGATCAACAAAATGGAAATGATGTGTTTCAATAATAATAATGTATAAACATAAATGTGATCTGAACACTGACAAAAGAAACAGCTGTACTTATTTGAATCTGACCAGTACAAAAAGGATAGAGAAAGCCCATGAAAAAGTGATAAATATGGATTTTTTAAACTAATGATTTTTTTAAAAAAACATTTAAGAAATGTGCTCAAATCACATAAACTTCTTTGTTTTTATGCCCTTTTAAAATTCATTCAATATTTTAACATATTTGTATGAAAGAAAGACATGTTAACAGCTTAAAATGGCATAACTAGAAATAACAACCCATGTAACAAAAAAAATTATTAAGACATCAAAATAGGGATTAATAAATAGCATAGATTATCTAAAGTATTTCCATGGGGAAAAAAGATACATTATTTTTTTTGAACAGTGGAAATTTTATTTATCCATTTATTCAGTTTAGTTGGTAAAAAAAATTCTTTTTACTTTACATATGAGGACTCAAATGGACAAAAAAAAATGTTTGAAAAGGAATACATGTATAAACATGAAATACACCCTAAAAAATGATGATGCATATGGATTGCACTTTAGTTTATCTGAGAGAACATATGACAAAGCTGATGAGAGGATCAAAAATAAATCAATGAATTTACATCAAGTTAAAAGACAAAAGACAAATAAATAATCAAATATGAATTGAATAAGTGAACAAAAAAAAATCAACATAATTATTTAATGCTCTAAGAATAGCAATATCATCAGGGCAATTGGAGCCAAATGATTCAAAAAAATTTCAGATAATATAAGCTGTAAAACAATCATCATAACTTCTTTTCATGATTAATATGCAAATAAAAATCAAAGGGTTAAATGTGACAAAAATATGACAAGAAAAAAATGTTTTCAAGAATAACTAACAAAAAAATATATCATGTTATACTATTATATACACCAAGAAAATACTGGAGGCTTTAATTTATAATGACTAAAACCATTGAGACATACAATGTGCACCTTAGCCATCACAGAACTATTCAAAGTTGAATCCTAGCATACTCTTTCAACCTGACCATTGCAGTATCACAATGTAAAGGACAGCCAAAGCAACTGCGAAACAAAATCTAATAGAAATCTGTACATCTTATCATAAAATACAAATATTAACAAGTGCAACAGGTCATTCAGTGAAATGATGACTTTTTCATAGCATGATTAATTGGACAGTTATTATCAAGCAAACACTACTGAATGGTATTGAATATCAATACATAAAAAGGAAATAAATAATCTCTCTAATAAATACACACTGTAATATAACACAGTTGAAAAAAAAAGACTGAATATAACATTTAAAACTTGGTTAAATGTCAATTTGCTTTGAGTGCAAGGTTATATAAGCCGGCTCACTAATTTTAATAAGCAATTATTCTCCATTTCTTTGGTAGACCCAAAAAATTTATGATGCAAAATACAAATTTCATGGCTGATGTACTTAGTATAATAATTGTGTTATCTTTGTGCCTCTCTCCATAAAATTCATACAAAAGTGACCTTTGGATGATCATGAATTTTGGCTGTTCTTTGGCAAATATTTATTTTGAGATTTTTTAATATGATTACAAATTTTGAAGTAAATTATTGAAAAAGTGCATCAATTAGTAGGTGCTGTATCAGGAAACAAATTATTAAACTAACATCATCTTTTTTCCTATGAGTAAAATTGATTCTGGAAAATGACAAGTTAAAAAATAAAGGTCTCAATGAATATTTTCCTTTCATAAATTGCACCATAAAGATGCAGTTAAATGAATATCAGATTCTCTACATAATACATTTAACAAGTACTGTGAAGAGACAGTTTCATCACCTCTTATAGAAAAGTAAATTAATTTCAACTTAAGTAACAGTGAACTACAGTTTTCAAAAACAAAATAATTTTGAAAAGTTAAAGTTACAGGCTATAAAAAAAATTCCTTTCTTGGAAAATAATTCCTTTGATTTTCATTAGAAAAAAAACAACAACATGAATATGTAAAAGCTGAGTGAAGTGGAAAAAAAACAGTTACGTTTACTGATAGGGAACATTTCTTTTATAAGACCAAAAATTTTTTTTCATGTATCAGAGATGAAATATTCTAACCAAAATAATAAGAATACATTTCTTGAGTATGTTTCAGATTCTAAATCAATGAGATTGTTGATGTGAACTAGAATGCTATTACCTGTACTAAGTAAGAAACAAGAAGGAACAACCATCTCAAAACTATTAGGACTAAAAAACAACAACCTTTAATTGTTAATGTATGAATGGAAATTATATGGTTCAAATTTTCTGGATTTCATAAATAAAATTTTTACATTAACCACTTTTGATTAAAAGATTTATATTGTAAAAAAAATTGTTTGAATCTTAAAAAAAAATGTTTTCAGTATAGCTTTTTTTAAATAATCAAATTCATCAGGTACAAGTGTCTCAGAAAAGTATTTTTATTCTAACAATGTATTGATCTGTTGAAATTAATAGCTGAAAAATTTCAAGCATAGACAAAACTTATAAGCTAATTTCACTATTGTACATATTTTACATTTTTAATTAGATAAACTCAATACAAAAGAACAAGTTTGATAAAAACAATAACAATAACAGAACATAACAGGTCAAGCCTATACCATCACCAAGAACAAATATTCTAATATAAAAAAGAATGAACTATTTTATCAAAACTAAGAAAAAACAAAGCAATCAGTATAAAATGGGTGTCACTTTTATTGTGAGAAATAATGTACCAGCAGATAAAGCTAATCAATGCATTACAATGAAACATCTGTTTCTATACAAATCTTCAATCCACATAGAATGCATAAAAAAAATGTGGATGACAAACATTAGCATTTAAATCTTGCCCTTTTTCTTACAAAAAAAAATCAGCCCTAAAATTAATTCAATTGGGTACATGTGAGAAGAAAGATCAATATAGTACTAGTACAAAAAACCTTCGAATAAGTCAAAGATTTAATTTTCTTTAGTGATTTTTAAATTTGACTACTAGCCAAGATTTACCATATTAGAAATAAAAAAAGGTTCTAAATGAGTATAACTGTCTGAAAAACAAACTTTTTTTTTTTTTTGCTAAGATTGATTCAAATATTTATAATTTCATTGTATTTTTTCTCTTTCCACCAGGTCTTATTGTTACTTTACACATATAATACATGTGCTACATATGGCACTGAATGACATTCTGAATCTGTTGCTACAACTCTATGTCTGTATCAGTTATCAAAGGTTCAATCTCATGTTTTTTGCCACCTAAGATTAAAAAACAAAACAGTATTGATAAATTAAGGCTAACAAAATTAAACAGGACACTGAATTTATAAATAAAACAAACAGCTAGCATTATAATCTCTCTATCAAAATGAAATGTATTTATGTAAATCAAAAGATATTTGTTTCAAAAGAGAAAACATTTTTTTAATTGATCAGTAAGATCTAAAGATGTAGACTATTGCCTCTGAATTCTGTTGTTGGTATGTAGTTGATATTTCATCAGCATTCAAGTCACCAATAAATTTTAGTTGTCAGAAAAAAAAATTATGTGACTTTTACTGCTTCCAATATTATTTAAGTTGTGATTTTTAAGAATGTGGTTTGGATTTTGAGTTACCAATCTAATTTGTTATTTCTGTTTTATAACTTTATATAAAGTTAATTTCTTCTAATAATAAAATAATTAAGTTTAATTTTATACCAGTCATAAACATGTTTATTTATTATTGGTAGAAACAAAAAAAAAATCTTATTATCAGAGCATTTATAATTCTAATTATAATTCTCTCAATAAAATTTGATGTTATAGTGCAAGAACATTTTACTGGTCAGCAGAAGAAGTTTGAATATTTTTGTTTCTCCATTTTATTAATTCTTGAATGTAATTGTGAAAATATACAAAAGTATTCATTCACTTGAGAGAAAAGGTTTATTGATTTCAACTTATTATTCATGATTGTTTTTTGCACTAATCAATCACATACACAAATAAATCTGATATAGAGGAATAAAAATGGTAACTTTGGTGGTCAGCGGGAATAAATTCTTGAGTTTAGTGCACCATTAGGTCCCAAAGTTGTAGACCAATGTTTTGTGGTTCAAATCAGTGATTATTCACAAAGACATTAAAAAACAGATGAAGTATGGTTCTTTGGAGACAATGCTAGCAGGCAGTTCCAGAGGTAGTGGGACTCAAATGAATCAGCTGGTGTTTATTTTATTATTTAAACCAAATTATTTGCAATGTATTGCATACACATTAGCCTTTAAAGTAAATACAGGAATACAATTTAATATTGAAAAAAAAAATATTACCCTCTATTAGATTTAGATAAAAAAAAATGTTTAAGACCATTTATAAATTTGTTTATAGTAAAGGGGCATACATGTGCTCAACAAGTGCTGTGTGTGTGGATTTTTCATATATTGGAAAGGGCTCTTAAAGAGTCAAATTATCACAATGTGGATATATACCTGTGCCATCTTCTTTAAGTTCAAATGATGATGCAGAAGGCATTTTCTGTTTTTTGGCAACACCAGCATGAGGACTATCTGGCATGAAGGCAGCTACAAGTAGAGCCATAATTACAAGAACTGCACCAAATGCAAATGGTGGCCCTGGAACTACACTCTGATTTAGAAAACAAAAATCATCAGTATTCATCAAATCTGTCACATTCTGAATTGTGACTGATACATAAAAAATATTTAATATATTTTTTTTTTGAAAAACAATTTGATATTAATATGGAGGATATACATACATCTATGAATAACTTTATAAAATACTTACTTGAATAGAATTATTTAATGTGCGCAGAGATAAATTTTCATTTTTTGGACTTTCTTTTGTCAATACACTGTTATCAAGGTCTACATTAAATAAATAGAAAATAAAGCCAAACAATGCTGGGCCCAGCCCATTACAGAGTCCTCTAATTCCTGTTACAACACCTTGAGCCACACCTGAAAATAAAAAAAGTTCATATTTTGCATAAAAACAAACAAAATATATTAAGTAATATTATAATAGGTAATGTTTTTTATAAAACTGAATTTTTTTAAAATATGTAAATAGATCTCTCAAAAAAAAACAAAAACAAAACAATAACATACACAAAGTTCAATTGGAATTCAATTTAAACTTTCAGCACAGAGGTCTTCAATCAAGAAAACTAATTCTAAGGTTAATCCTTTCTGTAACTGAGAGAGATGTAAATGGAATATGCACTACAGTATTAACTACAACATTTTCTTCAGTTCTGTTTTATTTTTTTATAATGCCATTTATAAACTGAACACTTGAAATATAAGATATTAAATGAAATTTGGGTATTCCCTAAATACTTCAATATTATTATATAATCAGTTGGCGGGGTGTATGTACAATACATTTCGACAATGTTTATTTATAATTACATAGATTTATTCAAAGATTGCCATCATGTATCAACTTATTCTACTTAAATTTTATTCTAAAACAAGTGTTTAAAACCCTTTTAGTTTTTTGAAAAACAATAGGGGTGTAAATTAACATGTAAATAACCTGTTTAACTGAATGAAAAAAATTAACACACTTTTTAATGTTTTGAAAAATATATTTTTTATATTATAAAAGTGTTTCTACATGTTGAATATTTAGCGAAATTGATTTATTCAACAATTTTCACTAACTCCTTTTTCTGTTAGATACAAACAATGTTAAAGGGCCACTGTGTTAAAATGGAATTTCTGTAAATTTACAGACAAAACCAATGATGGACTAAGTCTACAATATATTTTTCAGATAAAATTACCTTGCTGATCTGGACTAGCATGGGCAGATACAAAAGAACTTATAGACGGATAAGCAATACTGGACACAGCAGCCATTGTCCCTGCTAACCAGATGATCCTAAATTAAAAAAAAAAAAATTCCTTCTTCAGTAATCTGACAATATAAAGTTTTTTATTACAATTTTTGAGAAAAATTCTTCAAGAATTTTTATGTTTGCTTACCAGTGCTGTGAAGCGAAACCATAACATGTAAGCTGAATTATCTCGAATAATAAACCAAACATAATTGTCTGCTTGTGGCCAATGTACTTCATCAGGAGTGCCAAGATTAATGTCTATGAAAAGAAAAACATTTATTGTTTATGACTAGCATTCTAATATAATCAGTTTTATCAAGTTTGTTTGTATACTTTTTGTTAAAATGACAGTCAGTATATAGGTGCTACTCAATTTTATTTCTCTTCTAGAAATGGACATGTACCAGTTTTATTTACAATGCTATTAGTGTCACCACATAGTACATGAACCTTTTGACACCTAACAACTAAATTGCTTATTGTAAACCAGATGTTGTGATTTCTGTGATATTAAGTTTCAATTAGTCAAAAAAAAATTACTGGTGTATAACTCACCTGAGCCAAAACAGATAATACGCCAACAACAGCAATATAAGATGCTACTTCTTCTTTTGTAAAGGACATTACCTGAGTATACAAGTTTATTCATTATATTAGAATATTGTCTGGTTTTTATTTAGTCATAAGCCATAAAAGGATTCATCAATAATTAATTATTGTTAATATCTTACATGTAAATCTAATTAAAGTTAGGTCACAGCATATTTTTGTCTAAGCAAATCTGTAAATTAATTTAAATGAATTTTCTTCTGCCCTTATTATGCCAAAATATTAATATCAAAGAAATAACTAACCAGTCTAAGATACACAAATATAGATGAATACTCCCCAGCTTCTGGCAAGTAGGAAAAGAATACTGTTACACACAACAACAAAATAAGCAAATCTTGGCCAACTTTTTTTAAAGCCTAAAGAGTAAAAAAAACAAAGCAAGGTTAAAAAAAACCCAAAGAAAATGTGTTAAAGGGCATCTAGTATTCTTAACTGTAATGTTAATATACTTGCCCCAAAAGGATCTGCTTTTTCCCAGGATATTTGTGAACCCCAACTAGCTGGTCGTAATTTTTCTGGTAAAGACTCTGGCACTAGCACCAAAATAAATAACATATCCAAAACAGCTATAGAAGCAGCTAACCAGATGACCATATTTTCACTGTACATATCCTGAAGGAATGCTCCAATAGCTGGACTAGTAACTAAGCTAGCAGCAAATGTGGCAGACACCTGAGAAAGAAAATTAAATGATAAAAGAAATATATATATGAGCATCAATATAAGCAGGAACAACAGTTAATGTTATGACTAAAAACATTCAAGTGGACTCACCAAACCATATGCTGAGCTTCTCTCATCCTCACTAGTTACATCGGCAACATAAGCAAATATTACACTAAAAGTTACAGAAAATACACCAGATATGGAAAGCATCGCAAAGTACCACCTAAAAGAAAGATTTTGCAATTCTTAAAAAAAAATATCATAAAATATATATAAATATATAAAAATATTATAAGGCTTTGAAAGAATAGGAAAAAAAAGCTTTGTGGATATTTTTAAAAAATTCAAAGTAAATGTAAGATGATTTAAAGAATGTCATTTTATTTTTCAAAATAATGAAAGAGTGTACTACGGATGAGTCCACACGAGATGTCGAAGAGAGCATCTATCCAACACTTTACTTTTCTCATCATAGTCATTTTGTCAAGATTTATTGCACGGAAGTATTGAAACAATATAAACAGGCTCATTGTGAGCTGCATAAAAATAAATGAAGACCTAGATGGGCAAAGCTAAATATCGGTTTATGACAATAAAAGAGAAGAAAAAAAAATGATTTATAGTAAAAAAAAACATATGCATGAAAGCAAACAAGAATAGAGTTTTAAGAGTGTAGGGCTTATAAGTCTGTATTTGCTTAAAAATAAAAGCTGCCAAATGATGATCATCTAATATTCATTCAGATATCCATCACAATTATAGGTATGAATGTGATTTTCAACAAATATCTTTCAGTACATTGAAATAAAAAAAAATAAAAAAATAAAAGAGAATTTTATTTTATCAGTCAAACATTCACGAGTCATTAATTCAGAAAAATAAACTTTTCATAGCTTGGAAATATATTTATTTATTACCACAGCCATTATTTGGAAAAATTAATATAAAATAAATAAATAATATATGTTAAATTTCCAAATATAAATATAACAGACAAAAAAAAACAAACAAACAAGAGACCTACCATGGACTTAGCCTCATCAGTGGTATTGGTGCACAAGTAAAACCTACTGTGAGCAGCAGGAAAGGTTTGCGACCCCAAACATCAGATAAGGCTCCTATTAATGGAGCACTTAGAAAAGATAACAATCCCTAAAAAAAAAATTAAACCCAAATCACACGGTTAATTTCAGCCACTAACATCAACAAGGAATTCAATTTGAATAAATTATTTAATTCAAATTTCATTTATTATTCAAATGTCTTAATATTTTGAAACATGTTTTGATTAGCAATTAAAAACAGTTGAATAGTCAAATTTTAAAGATCTCTGCACTAAACCAAATAAACTGGGAAAATGAATAAACGAGAGTTTGGAGAATTTAACAGAATATATGCTGCTTGCTTGTAAAGTTTATAGATATAATGTAGCTTTCGGAGACTAAAGTATTTAACAATAAAAAACTATGCTATGCATGATAATAATAATTTCCTTAACATTCACATCATATACAAATCTAACACTACTGTTATGCTTACCTTAACTCCTTGAATGAGGCCATTGAAAAGAAAAGTGTGTTTAGGAAATGTGTCATTAAGGACCTGTGTCAAGAGAGAAATATAATAAAAAATAATAATCATATAAATAGTAAAAAAATTTCAAAGCTCTGATAAATAGTAAAACCTCTATTCATTAACTCCAGACACTGCAAACCTTTTGCACATAAAAAGTTTCCCATGCCAATGAAATATTCTATTTGCAGGTCAGTTCTAATGAGGGTGCAAGCAAATAAATGGTTTGCTTGAATTAAGTACAGATGTCAGCATTTCTATAAAATGTGTGCAGACTTTCTAGTTCATGGGATTTTCATTAAAATGCATGATTTTTTTAAAGCATATCAGAAATTTAACCCAAGAGCTACCAGTAATAAATGATGAAGAATGAACAAATAAACACATCTTAAACTGACTGTTTTATGAATGAATATTCTGATAGGAGTTCATCTTGTGAGGTTTGACTAAACTTAAAATACTGTTTTAGAAAAGAACTACAAATTATAATTAGCATAATATCTTATCATAATCTTTAATCCAAACTAACTTTTTCGCTTCAGTAATTAAATATATTTTTTCAATATATATATATATATATATATATATATATATATGTATATATATATATATATATATATAACCAGTGTGCTTATAAACTTACACTAATAATTGGGGATGTAAGGAGTCCCCATGCAAAAAATTCAAGAAATATAATTATCAGGGCATGATATAAGGTGGCTTGTCCAAGACCAGACTGAAAAGAAAAAAAATATGCTACCAATTAAAAAATGGGCAATAAATACACAATTATATAAATTTATAAAAACTTAAGTCTATGTGTTGTTTAAATAGCTATGCCAGAATCACAGCAGAACACAAGTTTAAACATGAACAAAATAATTACATAATGATAAAAAAACAGAATAATTTGATTTAAAAAAATGCTAGTCATCTAATTATGCTGTATATAGCATAAAATTGCAATAGTTGAGATTAAAATATGACTTTCAGTTATTTTGTTAACTCTGTAAAGTAAGAAAATTTTTTACGCAAAAACAGAAGAACACAGAAAAAAAACTTTATCACCATTAAATTTAAAGAACTATGATCTACATTTATAAACTAAGGAAGTATAATTTAAATGAACTGTTTTTCATAACAAAGAAAACAAACAGAGCATTTGAGAAAATACTAAAAAAAATACTTGACTATGCCATCCAAGACATTACAGTTTTCCAACTGATGGTAAACAGACTATATAGAATATTATTGATTATCAGTTTAAAAGACTTTTACATACATCTTTTCCATAAAGAATAAAAAAGATTACTTATTGGTTTATTGGAGATAATTATTAAAATTAAACTTATTCATGATATGCTCAGTCATTTTAAAATGGCAAGTTTTAGTGATTTAAAAACAGAGAACTACCCAGTCATTAGTATTACTGTGTTATTTCATCAATACAAATTAAAAAAAAAAATAAGGGGGGGGGGGGTCTTTTACAAAAACTGTGATTAAATCAATGGTCATTACCAGGCAACCTACCAGGAACAAGCAACATCTAACGGGCACATAAGGTTAGATACGCTTAAAACTGTAACCACCTACACATAAATAAGATTTGTATTCCTTTAATTGTTGTTCAAAAGCCCCCCCCCCCACCCTACCTTCTTACTGCAGTGAATGTTAAGTAAATGTTATTTCCTGTAAATTCTCACCAGATATAGTAAGTGGCTTTTTGTGCTCAGACAATGTGTAATAAGTAGGGTGAAATGTGATAATTACAAAAAGCATATAGCAAGCAGCATTCTAGTGTGCCGCAAGACGGTGCTAGGTGTGCTCTGGCAAAAAACTAATTAGTAAAAGATTATGTCAGAATAATCAGCTTGTTTTTTTGGACATTGTTTGTAGAAGGTTGGAATATCAAATGGACCTTATGAAGACAATGCATATAACATTCAGCATGAATTTGTATGGTGTGGTTATGAAGATATTAAAAAAAAGCACATGTTTTTTTAGTGGAGATCTTTATTAATGAAACAATGTTGACAAACAAAATTTCCCATTCTTAACATAAAAATATGCTGGCCAGGATATACAATACTTTGAGCAAATCGGAAGTATATGATCGCCTGCTACAGTCTTAGAAAAAGCATACAATGTTAGTTACCATTGTTCTGCTTAACTGATAGCAATCAGAAAAAAAAAAAAAACATACTTTGATAGAACCATTATTTAAATCAGCATGCATGGAGGCAGTTACATTGATGTTTTCAAAATCCCCTCCAATGACAGTAGACTAATTACTGAGATCTGGTTATTCTAAAAATAATTGACGAATAGCAATTAAAAAGAGTTTGCACTGATAGGCTAGAATACAGGTTGCACTGATAGGCTAGAATACAGGGGCTTCTTGCTTAACTTAATTTTCAAAATCCAGCAATTCAATGCAATACTCCATTCATGGGGAAGTTTTCCCGAAGACATTGTTTGAAAACATTAAAACTAGAATCATAATGGTCATGATCATAAAAAAGAGCTTAAAACTTGCTCATGTTTATTTATTTGCTTCATGATGAAATAGGATTAAGACACCTGTGATCATCTTTGAATATAATGCTGTAAGTTAGCTTTCTGGCAGAAACTGCTAGCAGGAATATTACACTTCAACCACAAAATCAGTATGTTATTAAATGAGAACAATCATGAAATATTGTACAGCCTGAAGGGTAGCTAACTTGCATGCATGACTGCACTGACACATATGAGCGCATGATTAAACAACATGTGCAATATTTAAATCGTTATGTAAGATTTTACAGGTTAGCTACTACCAAATAGATGTTTATACACTAACATAATGATTGAAACGAGGATCATAGATAACAGAAACTTATAGTAACAGAAATTAATCTATGCATTTGGTCAAAGAAAATAATGATTAAACTGCAGAATTATGACATAAAAAAAACAAACAAAAAAAAATGTAATGTACACTGTACAGTATGACTGAATCTGTAGTGTGCACTGTACAGCATGACTGAATCTGTAGTGTGCACTGTACAGTACGACTGAATCTGTAATCAGCAAATAGAGAATTGTCTCTGGGTATTTAAAAAAAAAAAGCTTAGATATATGAAATGACGGACAGTCAAAAACGAATTAATTTAAAGCAAATTTGTTTGACTACTTCTCAGCACCATTAATTATGCACAATGCTACAGTTTTTTTTCTCCCCTATAGTTATAAATAAAAAAAATGAGACGCTATCATATTTAAAAATTTAAGGCAAAAACTTCAAAATGCTCTTCCGAATTAGGCGTTGATTGATATGAACTTGATTGAAATAATTCATTAATTTTTTTTTTTAAATTTCTGAATCGAAATACAAAGACACATTTTTTTTTGCCTGTATGAATACCATTATTTTCTAAAGTGTGCAACAGAATTTTTGTAACAGTTGAAGTGTGCTGCGAGTTGAAAATGATTGCGGAGCACTGCTCTAGATGGTTTTCCACCATTTTTAAGAACTTCAGCACACATCCTATATGTGAATGCAAAGTTTAAGAGATTTAATAGAGAATTAAAAAAAAAAATACAGCATGTTCAACCTATGTAAATGTGTTTTAACAATGAAATAAATTTTCTTTTAATCCACTTTTCATATGGAAAAGTTGATCTTATGAAAACACAAATTACTTGGAAGATAAAGAAATTAATTATCTATACAGCCTGGTGAAAATGAAATACATGGCTTTAAAGAATAGTAATTTCTGTTTCATTCTTACTTTATTGCTGCATGTGTCCTATACATGTTATTCAAAATGAATAAATATAATACAAAACGGGAGTGGTGTTGGGTTAAGAGATCATGCGTAAAGTAAGCAGTATATTGCTAAAAAAAATAGGCCATAAAGGGGTAAGTGTTGAACATTTCTAGAAACAATACAAAAACATTATTTGATGTAAACAAAATGTTTTTCAAAAGGTGTATTTCCACTTATCAAAAAGAATAAAAAGAAAAAGAGAGAATCGCTGTGACATTTTTGTATTCAGAAAATATTTCAATAAATGATGCTACATTCATATCTGATAGCATGCATAACAGCTGTTGCCTAACTAGTTGCTCAGATTGGTGTCTCCCCCCACCCCCACATTTTTTTCCATATAGCTATTGATTTCAATTAATGAAAAAGAAGTATAGAGCAAAAAAAAAAAAAAAGATTTTAACATCAAATAAATATGAATAAAATAAAAACAAACACTTTGTTAACATTGCTATAAATATTTAAAATATTTACAGTAAGCACCCTTTAATAAAAAAAAAGATTTAAAGGTATCTGTTTTCTAAGGATCATTACAAAATTATTGAAAGTAGCTAAAAAATTTCCAAATTAATGAATTAAAAATAAATCATATTTTTTTTTCTAAACTTGCCAAATTAATAAATAAATACACCTGCTGAAGATTAAAAACTTTAAACCAAGGTTCTTAATAAAGCCTATTGGTTTTCCAAATAATTTTACCCCCTAAAAGTTTTCAAGCAAAGAAAAATAAAAAATAGTCATGCTTTAAGTAATGTACTTTGTACAGTGGTAACTTCAAGGGTTTATAATAAAAACTACACTACTGCCTTGACACAATGAACTTCTATTGCAACGCATATTTACAATAGAACGACGTTTATCTGAATGTTTATTATCCGGAGCATCAAATATCCGGACCAGTTTTTTTTGTCAACTACATGTATTGTATATGAATACGCTTTCAAACAGTGCAATGTAAGGCCAAAAACTCTTCTAGCTCACCCCAGTCCTGAGGATATTCTGGATTTGGTAAGCATCTTTGCTTTTTTCTTCAAGCACATTTCCCGCATGTGATGATTTCTATTATTCAAATAGTGTCCAGATAGTGGATCACATTCAGTTTTCTGAACAATCGCATATTCGAATGGTGTACTGTCCCCATTGATTTGGATAAATGTCGTTCAACGTTCTCTGCTTTTCGTCTCGCAAATTTGCATCATTTTTTTTTTTCAAAATAGAATGAAAGAGTTAGGCAGAGGAAGTCTGAATCCTAACAATTTTTTTTACTTACGGTTACTTAAATTATAAATAAAAATATCTATTTTATTTTAACAAGAATTAAGGAGTAAGGATGACTATACATTTACACGCCGCTTCAAAAAAAAAAAAAAAAAAAAGGTCACTTGTTAATTATCTAACTGGTGTTCACTATTCAGTTGTAGATAGCCAAATGTGTATTAGGTTTTGAATTAATTTTAGTATGTGACCTCATTAAAACTTGCTTATGACTGTGATTCCACACAAAAAATAATCCTACACCAAGGTAACAAGAGTATTATTTTTGTTCTACAAAACTTTGGTTGAATCAAAATAAAAGGGATACGACAGTATTTTTTTTATTAAGGCAACCCACCCTGGAACAAGCAACATATAAGCGGCCGATCGAAAAACCATGACTGTATTGAGAATTCTGTAAAAAAAAAAAAATGAATAATAATTTTTTAATACTAAATATCCCAATTATAAGAAGTTGACTGTTAGTTTCAAAGTTAGTAAACACAAATATCTAACAGTATATACCACATCATTAAATCTTATTTGAAAGACCCTTAAAAATCTTCAACTGAAAATCATTTATATTTTACAAATTATGGTAGAATTTATTTGCCACATTTTTTTTGTGTAAAATCCTAACATTTGATATGAAAAAAAAAGGGAAAAAAATATACGTGTCAGGTTTTTTTTTAACAATAATTTCTATAACATTCTGCAGTTTTTTATATTACTAGCTAAAAGCAGATTGTGCTATTATATAAAACTTCACATTTACATTTTTAATAATACCTTTGATATAATTTAAAATAATGCAGATTCCATTGCATTTATAGAACAGCTAAAAATGTCTAACATTATCAATTTTTATATTTATTTTTAAAACCCTTATAACTATAGTTACCATCATAGTAAATATAAAAAAAATAAAAGTGATTATGTTAGCAACAGCACAAAAATTCTTAACAAAATAGTACATTCTAATATAATAGTTCATTCATATTTCTAATACCACCTATAAACAACATCAATTTTATCTCCATTACTACTTATGATATAATATGCTAGCTATGGCTATCTAATTGGTTTACATGTATGCTTTACATTTTCAAGGATAGTGATATCGGAAAAAATTTAAATCAGCTAGTACGAATAAAAAGAGAATAAAACTCAAGAGTGGAAATTTTCAGGTTTTAGAATAATTAAAAGAAAAAAAATGTAAACTTTATCCGGTCCAATGGTATGAATATTGAATAAAAGACTCCACATATCACTCTGTCTCTAACATTTATTCTGACAAGATTTGGTCTGCAAATGGTTAAATACAAAGATACATGTGTAGAACTGCTCTTGTAATCCAAACACCCCATACCGAAATAATTAGGAACAGAAATAAAATATATTTTCCCCTGCTTTTGTCTCATTGCTCAGTTTTTTATTTGGGTGTGTCTGAAAGTATCCCTTGCACTGGAACCACCCTTATGCTTAGCCATTCAGTTTATTAATGGAATCTGTAATTAAATTTGTTTGCATGATTTTTTCATAGCAGAATATTATGCTGGCACTAGATTTATTAACAACTCAGTCAATTTGCCAAGGAATATTTTAAGGAGAGAATGGTGCAATACCCTTGGATCTTAAACAAGGTTTGGTTAAATCTCTAATGTGCCAATAAATACACTAGTACAGAGAACCACAGGCTACAAACTGCCATGATGAGTTAATTAAATTTATTTTGCTGTTCTCTTTATTGATTATGTGAAGTATACCTATTCTTTGCATTTGATTCTTTCATTTTGAAACAGATTGTATTTATTTGTATTCAATGTTTGGGGTTACGAACACTTCATTTGACTAACCAAGATCTGGAACAAATTAAGTTTGTAACCCAAGGTAACACTGTGCAGGTATAAATATTAGCTGAATATTAGATTGATATATCAATATCTGCAGTAGAAAATTGACCATTCAGCCAAGTTAAAAAATATTTCTCTGTAATTTACACAAATTAATTAATACTTAATACAATGCATGCTAATGTCTGGTAATTTATCAAAAAGTAAACATTGTCAGTTTTGAATCTTTTATCTGGTGTCATTTTTTTTCATAGTTGTGCAATATAAGAACAGTAAAATAAGTTAAATCTATTTGAGACTTTTCTTTTTTAAAAATCTATGTTAACTTTATGGTATATATACAGGCAAATAATCTACTGCAAATGTATATGTGTGTATCTGTCTATCTATCCACATGTCAGAGAGTAGATGGCAGCGCTTAGATGTTTTTAGCTATTATCCATAACTAATATTAATTTTAAAAACTCAATAATTATTTTATTACAATACCTTCACAAACCCTTCTACTCAAAATATCAAAAGCATCTGATAAGAAAATTATCTTTAGCAAAGCCAATGAGAAATATTCTTTAACCCACAGATTCATACCTCATTGTCCTTTTCTATCTATAAAAAACATGTTAGCAAATCATATTTAGAAATCATGAAAAAAAAACAACAGCAGCAAACAAAAAATTGAAAAAAATCATGAAAGTATATCTATATTAAGAAATTAAGTTTTCAGACAGAAATTATAGCTTGCTATAAATCACACATATCACAATATTCAATGTAAGTTTTGATGTAAAAAAAAAAATAAAACTATTTCCTGATATGTACTTATTTATAAGTTTCTCTTCAAAACCAGAAATAGTCTGTTTTAAATAATATACCAACATAGTGGCTCTCCAAATGTTACGCTTTAGGACCCACTGTGTCAAGTATTTTGTTTCATGACCAGCTGTAAAAGTAATCTTTTTTTTTTTGTTACCTACCTGGTGAAGAAAAACTACAATAAAAACACTGATATTATGTTTATATCAAGATTTTCCTTAAGTTCTTCATTACTTTTTTTTATCAATGCCATTACAAATTGTATGTCAAAGATTTGATTATTATTAACTTCAATTAAACTATTTTAATTCTTAAGTACTTTTGTTTTGATCAATATAGTTTTTGCATGTTGAGCAAGGTGTACATTTTTCCCCAAGCATTAGTACATATGACATGGCGCTATGGGTTGGCCAGGTGAGGGATCCGGGGAAGGAAGTGGTGTTCATGGCAGCAGGAGGTCTGGGGAAGGAGATGCATAATGTACTGATGACTGTGCGTGAAAGATAACTTAGAGACATAGTCTGATTTTTCCCTTCCACTAATGTTGAACATATCAATGTGTATGTTTTCTATCACTTTGCTTTAGCAAGCTTTACACTTAAATTCTCAGTACCTTAAATATAAATTGTGGGACGGGTGGCCGAGTGGTGTAGATACTCGACTGTCGACCTGAGAGTCCTGGGTTCGATCCTCAGTGAGAACCATGTGGAATTTTTCTAGGTGAAAATGTGTTTCGAAGTCGTCCCACAAGTCCACCCAGCTTTAAATGGGTACCTGACTTTAAGTTTGGGAAGTAAAGGCGGCTGGGCGTTGTGCTAACCACACAACCCCTTCATATGCCGAGGTTATAGAAACAGATGAATTCTACACTTCATCTGCCACGATGGCTCGTTAGGGTTAAGGGAACTTTTACTTTTTTTAAATTATAAATTGTCTGGGCCCTCCCTTTGAGAGCCACTGTAACGACAAAAATAATCCTTTCAGTTAGTAAAAAAAAAGTTACTAAGAAGTGAGTATAACACATAAGATTTGTGTTTTTTTTGTCTAGAATTCTACTGTCTCTAATTCATAATTTTTTCTTATATTCAATGACATTATCTTTATAATGACAGTGGCAGATAAATCACAATATATATATATACATATATATTGTTTCATATTCAAAATTATGATCTAAATATCACACTGCATATAATTAGAAACAAAACATACTCATTAGCTTCAAATATCAGTTTTACTTATTAATAAACCTCACTTTTAAAAATGTAAAAGTAAGCAGCTGACTAAATTTACTGATTAACCATTCATATTACAATATATATCATATAACTGTAGGGCAAACACAAAAAAGTTACAAATAATTTCCATCTTGACACATTTTTGTTTTACTTTGTCAGGTAGTCACACTTTTTTAAAGTTGCATATGTTTGTTCAGTTGCATTGGTGATGAGATTTTCAAAGCTACCAATCATCCAATGTTAAGAATAAATTACTGAATTTTTAATATAGCATGCTGTGCAGTATTTAAGGTGACAACATTACTTAGGATTAGTTTATACTGTAATTGTCTTATTACGCTTCAAAACAAGGTATCAGTGGCCCCAGATACGTTTCTTGCTGAATGTAAATTTTAGTAAATGTGCACAACCTTCACACTGGTAACTGTTACAAATAAGTCTTTTTTATTTAACAAAACTTAAGTAATTAATAATTAAGGACACTAAGGTAGTAATAATGGAAATCCATAATAACTGGTCTGCATCATTGAAACTTTTTTACATAGTGATGATAGAACTTACGAGAATTTTACTTTTATTTTAGTGCTCAATAATACCAAGGTCCAATCATCTAATGACAAAAACATTTAATTTTTTTTTCACATATTGATTAATATTTAAAAACTTATGAAATGCTTAGGAACTTAAGGCATGATTTTAGATGTCACATAACGAGTTAATAGAAATCGATAATATCATATATTTTTTATTTAAAAATTTACATTTAAAGGCATAATGGAATACCTAAATATAAATATTCCCGATTAATCTGTTACTTTCGGGCTCTTAGACTTTGTTCAATAAATAATTAATGTCTGAGTGACACAAAGTAATAGGATCTTACCTCTTCAGTATCCTTAGGATAACCTTTTTTAGACCAAATGATATTCCCTATAATTCTTTTTCTTTTTTTACCCATCATGGCGCTAAATATTTTATGAAAAATCAGTTTCGTAATATCTAGACATTATTCCATATAAAAATATATTGTTCTCCGTCAGTAATTTTACTAAGCTTCCTTTTTACCACAATGTACCAGAGTTTAGATAAATTATCGCTTATAAATCTAAAAAAAAAAACCTTTAAATTTAGTTTTACAAACTTATGATTAATGCTTACAAAAAAACTAAGAAACCAAGAGAAAAAATAATTCAAATTGTTTTTATTAATTTTTTTTACTGACAAGAATTATGAATGCAGTAAAACATAATTTTATTTCGGTAATATTTAAGGGAGCGCAAAGCCAAAGCGGCAGCACGAATATCACAACAATAACCTTCACCTTAGTTGGAGATAAGAGAAACTGAGCTATATATTTAGCTCAGTGAGAAGAGCAAAGTATCGCAGTAAATGTAATATCACAAAACGTCAAAACCACCATATTCTGAAACAGAAAATTGTTAGAAAAAAAAAAGGTAAAATGATGAAAGCAGTGATTTCAACATGAATCCCCCTGAAAATTTTGTAATCAATTGTATAAATGTCCCAATATATTGTTCAACAAATTAATGATATTTAGGTATTGCAGTCTTATTTTCTTTGGGAATACCCGCGTAACTAGAGTGAGAATGCTTACCACAGACAATATAGATTATATAATATAGACGACTTGCAGGCTAAGGTCCATAAACATACTATATAGTTGTTCCAAACACCAGCGGCTAGCTTTATCTATGACTGAAACACAATATATGGGAAGCAGTGGTAAAATTATAAACGTTTTCCCTTCTCCGTGCTTCTCTATCAAAAAGCTCTCAGCTTGCAAATCAATGAGCTAAAACTTTAGTTCAACTGGCCAATAAACAAGGTTACAATCAAATTCATTGTGGAAAAGAAGAATTTTACTCTTAATTTTGTCATCCCCCCCTTCCGACATTCGAGGTTGACTGATCAACGATAAAACCCCAAAAGTCTTTGAATGGGGGGGGGGGGGGAAGGCGTTAAAAAGGTATTCTGCCCCGGGCGCAAGTTAAGCTCGCTACGCCACTGTATGTCAGTATGTATATGTATATATATATATATATATATATATATGTGTGTGTGTGTGTGTGTGTATGTAACTATGTATGTATGTTTAACGTTTACGGCCTATGATTTGCTAAGCGGTCAAAGTCAGACATTGGACAGCTAAACCATGCACACATCAAATAGTATTTTTTAAACGCTCCCACGCGAAGCAAGGTTATGACTGTTGTTAGACATACGATGTAGACATACTTGGCCTTTAAATGCTGGTCAGGAAAGAAAGCTTTCGAACTTTGAAATTCTATCACGCCAGAAAATCAGCAGTGCTTTCTAAGTTCAAGTCTACTTCCAACTGTTCTGAGATAGAGGCAATATACATATTAGCCTTCCCGTTAGGTGATGCATGCAAACGATATGCTGATGCTGATTTATATACAAAGCATGTCTGCTGGAATGTTTGGATCCATTAGGCTTTCAAAAATACAAACATATATCTATGTTCCCTCAATTCTCTCTCTGTCTCTCTCTACCCCTACCCCTCTCTCTCATTCTCTATCTCTGATGAGACGATAAGTAAAGCTTGCTACTAGCGTTGTGTAACATTCGATGAAGTATTTAAGCTATCGTATGTCCTATTCAATGTTGCAGACGATAAATCGAGTGATGCCAGCGTTAAGGCACAATTGACGATCTTTATTCCCACTAAAAGTTCATGTTTTCAAACCCATAAAGAGTTTCTGACTCTCGCTCGTCTGCCTTCTGCAGTACGTGCCACTGACATCCTCGAAGCATTCATCAAAGAATATTTGGAAAAAAAAGGAATTGACCTATGCAAGCTTGTTAATGCATGCACTTACGGCAAGGCAAGGTCCGTGGCTGAAAAAAAACTTCTTAAACAACAGTTTCATACACATTTCACCTAACGCTAATGTTATTTCTTATCACTTCATTGTATTATTCATCAACAAGCGCCGCCGAGTGCAAGTCTGATATTTTAGACAGCACCACGGAATAAACCATTTTATACTCAGTTTAATACGTGCGCGTATTATTAACCATCTTCAGTTTAGAACGCTTCTTCGTGTTGATGATTGAACTGAGAAGGAAGACCTTTTTTAAATCATATCTATGTTCGGTGCCTGTTTGAAGGGGAAGTCATTAAAATAATCTTTGATGTGGAAGAGCAGATCAAATAATTTTACAAGACATTATTACTTTTTTTAAACCTTGCATTCATTGGAGATCTTTATCAACATTTGAATAATCTGAGCTAACAGCTTCAAGGCGATACCAAAACTGTGTTACCAGCCAGTGGCGTAGCGAGTTTAATTCGCGCCCGGGGCACAATACCTATATATAATATTACATGTTCAATCAACCCCTTAGCATGAAAATTCTACAGCAGGGGCCAGGCATTCTACAGAAGGGGCCAGGCCAATAGCAGGGGGGGCAGGAAATAAATGTTACTAAGTAGATCAAACAAGCAGAGGGGGCCAGATAAACGCGAGGGG
This sequence comes from Bulinus truncatus, assembly GCA_021962125.1. NCBI lineage: Eukaryota > Metazoa > Mollusca > Gastropoda > Planorbidae > Bulinus > Bulinus truncatus. Next base: position 1,178,638 of record JAGDYQ010000113.1, read on the forward strand.
GGCCCGGACCACCTGCCCCTCCCGCACGCTATGGGACTGTGTACAATATACCATCTGGCCCACTTTGTGAATAGCGCCAGGGGCATGATGTCCCCCCCTGCCCACCTCTTGCTACGCCTATGGTTACATCAGCCTACATTTGTAAACATAAACTTTTACCAAGCTGGTTAAAAAACTGTTAATACACGATTCTCTGTCTTCTTTCAGCACGATTATAACCAGCCTTTATATATATATATATATATATATATATATATATATATATATATATATATATATATATATATATATATATATTTATATATATATTTAGGGTGGCCTAAAAAATCCAACTTCGTGCCACATACCGGGGCACGCTTTTTTAAGTTCCTTTTACCTTAGGTAGTATACTGTTAAAATTTTACAACTAAATTCCAAGTAGAAGGGGATGCTCACAGGCCTCGTTGTTTTACCTTTTACGGCATTTTATTCGATTTTGTTGACTGGTGGAAGTACAACGTTTTTTCACACTTATGAACTATTCCATGCTGACCTAGTTCTCATTTTAGATACATGACTTCCTGTTGTTTTTATGAACATTGTGCAGACGGAAAATCAACAAATATAATGTTCATGAGTGGTGAAGATAAATAGATGGCAGCACAGCAGGAACGAGTCCATCACAAACAACAGAAACAGCTACTTCGTAAACAGAAAGAGGAAAAACGACAGCAACAAACTATAGAAGGTGAATCAGGTGTAAATGAAACAGAGAGCTGTGAATCATCCAATAATTTTGAAGTCCTAGATGAATATGAACCGCCCAAGCTCAACTAAAATACGGACAAACAAGACGAAGATTGGGTATCATACTTCCTTGTTCACTAAGCATGTTACCAGTGGCTTGGATCGCAACCAAACGTCTGATCGTGAAGCTATGCGATTGATGATTCCTATTGAAGCAGCACTGGGACATGATCCTTCATCATTGACAGTTTCACGAAGTACCATGCAAAGAGCCAGAAAGAAAGTCAGGTGTAAACAAGCAGCAGATGTAAAGGTTTCATTCAAGCCTGACTATCCTGTAGTTCTACACTGGGATGGAAAAATCTTACCTGAAATCCGGGGTCTTGGAGAAATTGACCGCTTGCTGGTGCTGGTTTCTGGTGACGGCAGTGAAAAATTACCAGGTGTCCCTAAACTAACATCAGGGACAAGACAGAATGCTGCTGATGCTATTTATGGTAAGTTGGAGCAGTGGGCACTGGTAGAAAGCATCCAGGCTATGAGCTTCGACACCACTTCTGTCAACACTGGTCGTTTCAATGGAGCTTGTGTACTGCTTGAGAATCATATTGGTTGAGAACTATTGTGGCTGGCATGTCGTCATCATGTTCTTGAACTGGAATTGGCAAAGGCTTTCAGTTTGTGTTGCGGTCCTTCTAACTCACCAAACATACCTATCTTCAAAAGATTTAAAGAAGTTTTGGAACGCATAATGCTTGACAACTATAGTAAGTTGGAACTGCCTTCAAGCACTGATGTTTTCCGAGAAAACACAGTGAGCTTCCTGACAAATTTCGTTGACTTGAAGTCCCAGGCAGTGCTCGATTTAAGAAAAAACCAGTGCCGGGGATGAAAAAAAATTTCTGCAGAGCCGGGGATAAATGTCATCCCCGGCAGGGATGAAAACATCTAAAGCAGAGCCGGGGATGACAATTCTCAGTGCCGGGGATATCCACAGCATCCCCAGCGGCGAGATGCCAACAATTTTTTTAGGGTCTTCAATTTACAAAACCATGGACAAGTAACTAATTTATTTTCATAGGGTCTTCGATTTTAAACTTAGACAAAACCAACAAAAATAGTGGAAAATTTGGTGAATCTTAATTAACATAGTTCAGGTTGGTTCATACAAATTTGATTGTTAGCCTGGCATTGTTTTCCGATGAAGTGTCACCAATTGAGAAGTAGAAAACAATAACAGGTTTTGGAATAGAACCTAGTGAGCGACGTGTTCAAGGTGATCCATCATTGCTCCAAAATGAAGGCGTCAGCTTTTCCCCAAGGCGTTCACAGAACCTGCATACACAGCTACACATAGGCAACTCCTTTCTAGTTCTTCCTCAGTGGAATGATAATATTGAATACCAGAAGGGTAAACAGCGCATTAACGACTTGCGTGTGATCAACGATACTGCAGAACGTGGAGTTAAACTTTTTGAGGAATATAATAGACTGCTGACAAAAAAACGAGGAAGAAAAGCAATTTATTTTGCAAGTTGTTGAAGCCAACAGAAAAGTCATCCCTACACAAACTACAAAGAAGTCTGCCATCTGTGCTGTTTCGGTGTAGACAATGTTTAGACAATGTATTCTGACTCTTCAGTACTCTACAATATACATTTTATGTTGACATTTTCGTTACTTAACAGTTACATTACAGTAATGGCATGATTTGAAAATGTAATTAAAAACAAGCAATTAAGCCTGTTCCATTCTGGACACAGGACGTGTTAGCGCATTTTCATGTTATGTATCAGTACGTATGCTATCTTTCAGTAAATATTTGTAAATTTTGGAAATGTTTATAAATTCAATTGTGTAATGCATATATCTGTAAAAAATAAATTATAAAGACGTTTCTTTATATTTGAAAAAAAAGTGGTTTGTGGTTACTGAAATAGGACTCATAATTGAAAACATTCGAAATTATAGTCATTTAATCGTCCGAAAACTCCGTCAATTGTTGCATAGCTCTGATACTTTCAATTAAACTCAGAACACAATCTTACTATTTCATTTGATGAGTTTCTTAATAAATCTTGGTGAAACTACGTGCTGCAGTATTTCGCACCAAATGAATGGGTTATTGAACGTACAAGGTGTATATATAATATATAAGCCCCTTAGGAGCCCTGAAGCCCGGCCCTCAGAGGTCCTATCGCGAAATAGACTTTTGATGTACACTTGGCAGGCCAAGACCTACAAAATGATATATACATCATGGGTCTAGGAGTTATGGTTGTTGAGATATAGGCGCTCTTTATTAATATAGTTTACATAGCAAAAAACGGTACTAAGCCCCCTTTTACGGCCCTGAGAGGTCAGATCGCGAAATGGAAAAAAAGTCATTTCTTGGCAGGCCAAGACCTACAAAATGATATATACATCATGGGTCTAGGACTTATGGTTGTTGAGATCTAGGGTGATGACGGACAGACGGACAGACAGACAGACAAAACGGGGACAAAAATTCAACGAAAATGCGTTTTTTATTTTTAATATAGGAAAACTTTGTGACTCTTGAGCATCCCCTTCCAATAGCAGTAGGAAGCTGACATTGTTGTCAGTTACTAAGTAAGACAAATGGAACTTAAAAAGAGGGTGCCCCGTTAGATGTGAGAAACTTTATTTTTTTCCAAATGATTTTGGGCCACCTAATTTATATATATATATATATATATATATATATATATATATATATATATATATATATATATATATATAATAGAGCTGCTGTTCGATTAAAAAATTGATCGAAATTAACGCATGATTAAAAATTTTAATCGCAAATTAACGCACATTTTAATCGACACAATATAATACAATTGTTTGTATTCAAACTAATATGTCATAATATCAAAGCATAACTTTGACGCAATAAACAAGTCATTTTAATTTACGAAAGAGATATAATGAATTATAACATATTTATTAAGCATTAGCATATATGTCTATTGAATTAGTTATTTAGACCAGTTTATGGGCATGTATCAATCACGTCAATGATGCGAATTGTTTTCTTTTTATTTAACAACAATGTCTAACCTTTTTTTCGTACCATAGTTTCCTAGCTAATGAAGTATGTCAACCCTTCTTCCCTCCCTCCCTGTCATATTTTTGCTTCACTTCACCCACACGTAACTCTGTTTACCCTACCATCCATTTCCCATTCCAAAAAAAAAATACACGCGTCATTTATATCTCAAATGTAACTTTTCTTTCATAAAATAATAGTATAGCCAGAAAGTTGTCGCTCACTTATTATTAACGCGTTTTTTTTCTTATTTCTCTCCCCCCATCTTTTCCCCCACCAAGTCACATTTTTAACACACTCTCTCTCCACCTAAAGATGTCCCAAAAACATGTTGACACCGGTTCCATTGTTTCAAACTAGGAGCACGCGTCAGAAATGACAACCACAGTCGCTGAGTTGAAGGACAAATTTACTTTTAATCTTCTTCTGAAGTTTTTGCTTTGCGCATCAATGTCTATAAATGTTACTCTTATATTCTTTCATTCATTTACTTTCATAATATAAACTATTTGTTCAATGTTTTAGTGAAGAACAGAAAAGAAAATTTTATTTTTTTATCTGTATGTCAGTTAAATTAATAAAAAAGTATCTTGTAAATTGACACCCTTTAATGTTACCGTTTCAAACGTTCAAAGCAAAATTTTGATAGGTCGGCTTTCATTTTTAATCTTCTGTTGTTCTTTCGTGTGTCAACATTAAAAATTCTTTCTTTCGTTTTATTTTGGTTATAGCAACAGTTGTCTCAGAGTGTTTGCCTGTCTAACTCTTAGAGAAAAATCTATTGATGTTTTTATTGCTATATAAAAGCACAAACGAAAATATGCCTTTCTTTACATCATATCGACACCGCTAGTTTCAGAACGTTAATTAATATAAAATATTAAATTTAGCTCAGTATCACAATAATTCTGAAAAATACATACACTGTCTCGTGTACTGATGTTTGCATAGCATAGTCTAGACATTGATTTCAAGTGTCATGAAACTGTTAGTGCAGCTGATGCAAGACGCTGTATTTTCAAATGCGATAAAAATTGGGCGCAAAAAAATGGTGATACAAAATTTCTAACATCTCGTTATTTTGACCTAATTATAACAGAGTTCACAAAACACTTGTTCTTTTACCTCCACCAGTACACTACAGTACCTCCACCAATACACTACAGTACCTCCACCAATACACTACAGTATATAATGTAAACTAGTGTATGAACCTTTTTTCTTTTTATATCGACCGGGAAGGGAGCAGGAGGTTCACTTGTCAAAGGGCTATATAACAAAACATCTTAATTTTATATTACAATTGGGGCTTTTGTCGACGTACCTAGGGGTGAGGGTGTGTGGAAATTATGACAGGGTGGGGGTGGTAGATCTACTTAATAAGTGAACGGACTTTAACTTCAAATTTTTGCGTGAAATTCCGTTATTTATCGATTCGGTGAACTTTCAGCATTTTGGTCAAATTTAGGTGTTGCGTTAAAAATTTTAATCGCAAATTTTTTTTGACGCGTTAATCGCAAATTAACGCAGTTTAATCAGCAGCCCTAATACATATATATATATATATATATATATATATATATATATATATATATATTAATATGTGAATTTTCTCTTTGACACATGTACTACTTGAAAAATGATCATGACGTAGTACTCACTGAACCCCATTATGAAAATCACACACGTTTAAAAAACACATGTGAAAAACAAACGTCCTTTGATTTCTTTTATCCAGTACTGGTCATTTATGATTTATAGCTCTTTATGGATTGTATGCGATCTTAGTTAATAAGACACTAGTTTTTTTTTAAATGGTGATACTTCTATGTTGTTAATTTATTTTAACTGGCCTTAGAACACCGAAAGGATGCCCACCCATTCTATAACAATAACAAATGTACAATTTAGGGTTAGTACTTTTTACATTTTTTTTCAGAATCTTATTTTACATGGCATTTTTTAATAAACAATTGTGAACAAAATATGAAAATAATATTAATTTATTTTTCACTCAAAAAAACCTTCCCCACCAACGCCATCTTGTGTTTACAAATAAGAAGCGTTTTTCAATAAAATTACTTCTTTGATGGATTGCGCAATAACAAATATTTAATTACATTACTTACATCCAGGAACTTTATAGGGTATCTTTTTTACCTTTATGTCTGATACAAAATAAATAAAAAAGGTAATTTTAAATTTAAAGTGCACTGTTTTAATGTAATATGCGTCTACTGCAACTTTGACAAAAATGGTCAAATCTTATGATACCGTTGTTTGGTAATTGTCACAAGTAGTCTGCTTGGAATTCGGAAAGTCTGCTTGGTTGATTTGGGCATATTGTATTTTTTCATGTCAATTTCATTCAATTGTAATCGTCTGTTTGTAATTAATTTTGTATTTTGTGTTCTGTTACAGAAGAATTGTAAAAAAGTTTTATAACGACATGTCATATAAAAGTTCAGCATTTTCTGTACAGAAGAATAGTGCAGTATGGTCAAGAAATCTTCAGTCATTTCAGAAGTCTACAAGGAAACGTGGATAGTTTGCAGTAGTAGAAGAATCTTTATCTAACCGCTGCAAGTTGCCAAAAGAGTCTGACATTATCGATAGATTTTTGTTTCTATCAAAACAGTGCAAGTCAAAAGCAGATAGATGCAAGACAATAAGATCTGAAGTTTTTGATCTTTGGAACAGATTTGACTTACCGTGTATGGAAACATTATCAGTGCTACGAAAGATTATAAAAAAGATGGTGTCGTACGCAAGCTGCAAAATTACTGTCAACAGAACAGTGTACAAATCCCTCAGTACATAGGCTGCCAGCTTCATGTTTTAGACCTAGTACTCAAGCATGCTATGGATTCTGTTTTAGGCAGGGAAACGTCTAGTCCAAACATTTCTTATCCATTTGTTGCTGAAATTAGCGCAAATTATGAGTCACTGAAAGAGAAATTTGGTTCTCAAGATAATAGTCAAGAACTCATGGGAGAAAACAAAGGATGGAGAGATGACATGAAGTTTTTACATCACTTGACGCAAGTATTTCGCTATTACGAATTAAATAAAACCTTTCCAGTTATTCACTTCCAGAGACTGCCGGCTTTAAGTAATGATTGCTGGAATTCACGTGCAATACTAGCACTTCTGGCATTCATTCTAATTCCAGAAACTAGAAACGAGAAATTTGAAAATTTGTGTGCTTTCATAGCGAGACCGTGGTCTGAAGTATGGTTTTCAGATCAAAGGAACTGGAAAATAGGAAATAAGATTTTAGCACCTGCTTTGCATAGATACCCTAAAGCAAAAAGATGCTTCTTGAGGCACTGGGTTTGTGAAGATTCAGCAATACCTGGTATAGAACGCAGTAACCGCTGTGCAGAAAGAGCTATAAAAATAATGCAAGACATTGTTCCACATTGCAAGACTTCAAAGACACTTAATAACCGTTTCATTCTCACTAATGATGAAGCATAAAACTTTTTTATGTTTCCTATGTCGTCCGTTTTTATCATTTCATATTTTGGACATCTCTGTACTCATGCACACATTCATTACACATGTTGTTCTTATGTAACTTTCCATTACAGTGTTGTGTTACATATATTAATATATGATATTCGTTTTATGGTTTGGTGGGGAAGGTTTTTCAAATATTTCCATAAAAGATTATTTGTGTCATAATACACTCATAAAAAGTCACCTTTTCTTGACATGTAAATATGAGGTTACAAAAAAGTCATAACCCTAATGTACATGTAATTAACATAGTGCGGAACAAATGTTTTCAAAATGGTAGCCCAAGCTACACAAAGCTTGCTTTGCCTAGACACAAATGTTTTCAAAATCGCAGCCCACGCTACACAAAGCTTGCTCTGCCTACAAACTAGGGGTGGGGTGTCGGCCAAAATATTTTCCGACACCGACACCGGTGTCGGTTTTCTATCGTCGGGGGGGGGGGCAAAGGGAGATAATTGTGTATTTTTTCGCTGTATATATCTCATAGTATATATATATATATATATATATATATATATATATATATATATAAAGAAGCACGTCTAATTGTATATTTATTCTTCTTGGCTCTACAACCCATTTAGGGCCCTGGCCTGCCATACTACTCTTCTCCACTTTTCCCGACCCATGGTCTTCTTTCTCCACTCTCTCACTCCTATGGCTTTAAGGTCTTTCTCCACTTCCTGAAGCGGCAAATTCGCTACTTTAATAAGTTCTCATTTATGTGTAGGCTTATGCTCAAATATTGGTCAAGACTATTATTAACGATTGCCTAAGTCAGCAATTCACAGCAAAGTACAGACATATCCAACAACACTAGAGCAATGATGCTTGGGAGTTTATAAGTGGTCATTCAGAGAATGCAGAATGCTGAAATAAAATCACGGCAAGGGCTACATACAATGATACAAGATGGTTGTTCCAGACCTTTTTTTTTTAGAAAAGTGAGAGACTATGAAGACGCTACATATTTAACAGTTAATAGAGGAAGGAATCTTTATTTTACACCCTAATTAAACGTGAAATATGTAGTGAAAATGTTTGTATTGTAATAGGTGAGGAGGGGGGGCGCCTCGACAGCTCCAGCTACGGATTGGACTTTAATGTAGTGCCATTGTGACGTAGATTGGTAATGCTTCATTCTGGCTGAGAGAAATTAAGTTGTGGAGAGTGTGATCATTCTTTGAAGTTCTAAAAGACTTGAATATGTTTGTGTGTAATCTTTCTCTAACATGGATATTGATAGAGAGATGCAAACTAAAAATTTCTCAAGATTTACAATGATTGAGTGAATAACAGAGTGAACAAAGCCAGTAGCCTTCCTATCTGCTTTCAGTCACAATTCTGTTAATGTTGACACGTTGTTGTATTGTAGAGAATCTCGCTTTGGAAAATAATACATTTGTTGATAAACAGATTTACCAAGTATTTATTTAAAAAGAAAAGAAGAACTTAAGAAAACTTTAAATTAAAGATTGGCTAAGAACTATCTGACGTTGTTCTGTATTATTTAAATAAAGTTCTAGTATTTTTTTTGGGGGGGGGGGGAAGTTTTTGCGCCGACACCAACACCGACTCCGGATAAAATACAAATGCCGACACCGACACCGGCAAAAACTACCAACACCACCGACACCGGCTCCCCAGCCCTGCTACAAACAAATGTTTTCAAAATCGCAGCCCACGCTACACAAAGCTTGCTCTACCTACAAACAAATGTTTTCAAAATTGCAGCCCACGCTACACAAAGCTTGCTCTGCCTACAAACATAACTCCTTGTTTTAATTCCCGTCATTTCTTCTGGCAATTTTTTTTTTTCAATTATGTTTTGTGCTTTATGTTTTATTTGAAACTTGCATGTTGAATTGAATCTCTTTTAAAACAGTTCCTCCAACAGTACAATTGAGAGTCTTCAAAGATCTGAAAGTGTTAAGACAGCGGACATGTGTCATTGCATGAGTGCAATGTGTCTTTGTGTCTTTTTTATCAACTCAGACTAGGAAGTTGTTTCAAATATTTCTTTCAACTTTAACAAATATAAAAGACAATTTTCATATTAAATTTTTACCTGAAAAAATATTTTTTTTATTATTTTTATATGTTTTTATGAATTGCTCATATCGTTCGAGTGATACATAGTAATTTTATCAGAAGTGTTATCTCGATTCTTAGTGTCAATCACAGTTCAACACACTAGCACACAACGATATAACTTGTTAATGTATGGGGAAACCAAACAAATAAAGCAACAAAAACAACAACAACAAAACCACTTTCATACACATTTTAAACTATGAGTGATAAAATCCCATCTTTTTCCTCATACGACGCATGTTGTGCAATGAATGTTTTATGTTGATATTTTAAAAACATTTTCTGTTTCTGAGAACATTTACCTCCTCTCTCTCTGGAATTATCGATCCCATTGGCAACATCAAAGCTTTAGCCCAGACTTGCATGCCGCTTCTCACAGTTTTGTGCGTTTGCATAGAAATGGTGTTGAAATAGATCAGTGATATATTTTTCTTTGAACGATGTTGTATTATTTTCGTTTGTTCCATTGTTGGTATTATACATGAAGTGTCTCGATGAAGTCTATTCAATAAAAGTTATTTGTATTAAAAAACAATATACTATGTGCATTATTTCTTTTTAAATTTACATGCTATATGTAAATTATTTCAAGTAAATGCAATATTTTTTAAATCACAATTAGGCCCCTATTTATTTGTTACTGGATAAAAATAATTCTTAAAAAAACGAAAGAAAAAAAACGACTACATTAAATCAAATTAAAGCACTGACTATTTGCAAAGTATAATTGTCCATTCAGACAATATTTTGTTATAATCAAAGCGATATGGCCGAAAATGTACTTACGGTATACCTTCTTGCCATTTGTTCTGTGCTGTCACAAAATGCCACTAAACCAACAGTTCACATTATTGTGATGGAAAGTACCGGTGTCCAGGATAACGGAACGACTTTTTACGTCAGGTATTTGACGCCTTTGCTGACTCTGGCGTTACAAGACTCACAGAATAAGTTCGGAGACTTTATTGACATCAAATTAAAACACGTGGAGACAATGTCTGGGCTGACTCAGATTGGCGCCAAAGCGGCAGAAGTGTACTACAAGGATAAAGTGAATGTCATTATCGGTCCAGGTAATTAAAACATTTTTGCATTTAAACATTTCTTTTATTTATGTTTATTAAACTAGGGCTGCAGATCAAACGCCTTCTACGCGAGATTAACGCGTCAAAAATACAATCAAGCAATTACTTTTTAACGCAACATGAATTACACTAAATTAATTTTTAACACAAAAAAAAAAAGAATAAAATGTCAGTAAGCAAATATTGCCACGAAATCCGACATTGCTTTTGAATTCGAAAGTTATGAACATTATTTCTGTACATATATATTTTTCAGTATATTTTTGTTTCTATTTCCTAGGCTACCAATTTAAGATTTGTAGTCCTTGTTGGAAACTGTTAGTAAACTAGTCTCATATGCATCTTTATTTTTTAGAGACTTTTATTTACGTTCGTTTTTTTGTTGTTGTTGTTACTAAGTTGAATATTCTAATTAATTTGTTAAATCGCAGAGCTAATTGTAACCCACGTGCCCTCTTTGGCTATATGGGCCCCGGAGAAATGTATCTACTGCTTCAACCACACGTTAGACCTGGCATGCTACATATATGGTGGGCCTCTCCAAGACACAAAGTCACTCGTTGATAATAAACACAAATATTGACCAACATAAATATTACTTGCATATTACACATTCAAAGATACTTAACACATAATAAATAAATGGTAAAGATGGTAATCACACAAACACTCGTATAACAAAAATACACAGAGCTTTGATTTGTGGGAGTTCAATGCAGATCCTTTTTTTTGTTTAAAAAAAAGGGAGAGGGTGAGTTAAAAGTACCTATCGGAAACCCTAATACGTGAAATATGATAGAAATTCGTACTGGAAGTTGACCCTTTGTTGTGGCGGGGGGAGGGGGGTAAGCGGTCGCCCGATTGGCATATATCCATTGGAACACACACAAACACATAAACGATCACCATGGAACATTTATAATCATTATACAAATCTTTTAATACGAATCTAAATGACGCTTTTCCTCTTTTTATTCTCTCAGCTACCAACGACGGGGCCGTGACGCTGGGATTCATGGCGCTCCATTGGAACTTGCCCGTGCTGACACCTCGCGGGAACGACCTGAGGCTACGTAATATCACTTTCTTCCCGAACGTGGTCGCCCTCCACCCTTTCGACAAGGTGGAGCTTACCCGATTCATCATGAGGCTGTTCCAGCAGTACGACTGGAAGCATATCTCTGTCTTCGTGGATCAAGACAAGACTGTCATGACGTCTACCGCTAACATTATCAACGTGTGAGTGTCTATGTTCCTGTTGAACATATTTGTATTCGTCGTCATAGACGGCTGGTTAGCCCCGCCCCCCCCCCCCCCGCTAATAGGTTCACCTGTCGGGTCTTTATTTTGCCCCCCCCGTCCCTTAAAAAAAAATAAGTAACATATTTTCCAAACTATCCGTTTACTCAAGATGTGTATTGATAGTTTCCATTGAAATGTGCATTGCTATCAGTATGGACACCTCATAAAGAAGAGCGAGCGGCCAGAGCACTTGCCAGCTGCGACGGGCTAAAATGAATTGGACATGGGGGGATCAGAGATGTCCCCCCAACTATGAATATTTTATGTCAACTTTACCAACAAAAGTAAATATAGTTCTATTTAACGCTTAAAAGTATAAAGAAAATATAAAAACGATAAAACAATATTTATTTACTCTATCGTTTCCATAGTAGACACACCAGTGACCAGTGCCGAGCCTAGGAATTTAAGGGTCCGGGGGGGGGGCTTGGCCTCTTTGGGGGGGTCCCCTGCATTTTGTTATTCGACACCATGACATGAGATAATGTATTTAATATATGATGTACATTTGGGGGGGGGGCACACAAGCTGGGGCCAGGGGGACTTTCAAATTTGGAGCCCCCTCCCCCACCCTAGGTACGCCTCTGCCAGGGACCATTCATTGACCATTCAGTGACCATTTGTTAGTTTATATTAACTTTAGAAACAAAACAAGTGAAATACACTAACACTAAAAAGTATAAAAATATATTTAAAAAATATATTGGCTAAATAAAAGCTCAGGCGACACGGTATATTAGCCGGGACATTTGGACGGGGGGAGGGGAAAGAGAGGGGGGGGCAGAAGTGGGTCGGGTTGGGTGTGTGTGTGGGGGTGGGGCTAGAAACATGGTGTTTAGTGAGAATTGACAACAATAGGTAAATGGCAGGGATGATTGCCGAACGAACATTTCGTTGACGCATCATTTGGTTGACGGACGAACATTTCATTGACGCATCAGTTGGCTGACGGACGAACATTTCGTTGACGCATCAGTTGGGTGTTGGAAGGTAATTAAGTGTCATACAGTCTTTGGGATGATAATAGTTTATTGTGTTAATAGTTGAAATATGATATCAAACTAATTATTGTGACTGAGTTAATATTTTTGTAAGAATAATTTATCAGCTAGTAAATGGACGATTTGACAGGAAGGAAATATAAGCCTAAGGATAAAACACAATTTATAAAAGTAAAAAAAAAAATACCTTGAGGTATTCGTACCACAGGATGAGACCCGTGTTGTTCGAGTATGGTCTCGTGTACTTTTATAAAATTGTACTTGCTATCATGGGCGTCGCTAGGAATTTTTCCAGGGGGGGGGAGGCAAAAATTTTCCAACAACTTTATGACATTTTTTTTAAATGTAAGGGGGTTGGGGGGAGCAAATGCCCCCCCCCCCCCTTATATGACATTTTTTCAAAATGCCCCTCCTTGCCCCCCCCCCATGAATACGCCCATGCTTGCTATTATACAGCTCCCTCTTGTTACTATCGATACTTACTAATATCTACCAACATGTAAACAAACGTATTACGAACCCACTGACACATGTAATATCTATATACATGTACTTAGTGCCATTTTTCTTAAAAAAAAAAAGGTACAGGAACGCCGTAGTGTCATAAATAAATAACACTGAAAATAGTGCAGTTAACAAAAGTATACGGAAAATAAGGTGCCGGAACGCCGTTCCGCTGCGTTCAGCCAGAAAAAAAAAAAGCACTGCATGTACTGACATGACTTTCCGTTAATCTATTTACTCACCTGTCGGCTGGTGTCTATGTGTCCTGACCCGCCGCAAGGATGTGCAACCCGAACACATGTCATAGAATAGACAACCGTCGGGCAGATCAATCTGATATATATATATATATATATATATATATATATATATATATATATATATATATATATATAATGGCCAGGAAGTGATTAGAGGCGGACCAGTTAGGTGGAGAATGTCAAAGACACCAGATTAGCTGGCGGCAGCCCTTTTTGTACCCAGACATAACTCTATCTACCGGTGGTCAGATATGGTTTAAATTAAGCCACCTCACTATTGTAAATAGACCTAACCTTTGAAATTCGGCCCGAGAGATATTGTATGCACAAATTACGTTTCTTTCAAAATCTACTTTACATTAGATTTAACTTTAAGCAATAAATGCTGAAAAAGCATTAGGCTGAATATCCTTTGTTACAGCCTTTGTACCATGAGGAAAATAAATGTTCTTAAATACAAGAATCTTTTAGCCAAATTTGGTATCAGTAAAAATAGTTAAATATATCTCTTGGTATGTCCACAGAACTTTACTTAGTAATCTTCCATTAATTAACATGTCTATTTTTTTTTAAATTCTACCCGGTTAAAATTCATTTTTCTCCTTTTTATATATAGATTTCAAATTAATCATATTTTCGATAAACAGTGAACTTCAGTAATTAGGATGGTCTGATTAATTGGAGGTCTGCTAAATATAAACTGCCAAATGTGAACGGCTTCATAACTTAGAATGACACAAATTTATTTTCAACAAAGTTAAAACATGCAGCTAAAAATCACAGAAAAATAAAATATACAGAAAGCACAACCCTCGTTTTGAATCGCAATTTCTCACCAATGCCATTTTTTAAAAAAAATCTCAAAGATGTATTGTGATACATTACTGGATAATTATTTAACAGGAATATCATATAATTTAATAGGCAAAGTTACTGAACATAATTTAACTGAGTTTTCGTAAGACAGGACATACATTTTTATAAGCGGTCTATAATTCAGTTTTTAATATGTATTTGTACTTGACGAAGTTGTTTCCGAATTGAATGTTATTTTATTAAACAGTTTGTTGAAAGTCAATCTCTCAATTCAACTTCTATTGTATTTGTATACATATTTAGGGGCAGCACCATTAGAAAGCTAATAACAGTAATGGGGATAATTTTTAATCGACGGTAAAGGACTTTTTAAAACAGCAATGCGTTTTCTGTCCGTGTGTAAAACGTTATATTTGTAAGAATTTATAAGTAAATAGAAACTACAAAACAAACACCAACGTAATCTCTCTTTAGAGAATTACACAAAGTTTTTGTTTTTTTCAATAAACAAATTAGGTCAAACTCTTATTAGACAGAATCCAGTCTTATTAATCAATTGATTTTCATGTTAAAGTTCACTGTTATGTAGGCTAACGTTTACCGTATTCAGAAATCTATCTATCTATCTATCTATCTATCTATCTATCTATCTATCTATCTATCTATCTATCTATCTATCTATCTATCTATCTATCTATCTATCTATCTATCTATCTATCTATCTATCTATCTATCTATCTATCTATCTATTTATCTATCTATCTATGTCTGTCATTCTGTCTGCCCGCATGTCTGTCTGTTTGTCTGTTTCGCGTTAACATATTTTGATTTACGTATTATTATTAAGTTCAAAAGAGAAGTTTGTACCCATGTTAATCAAATGGAATATCTTATTAAAATATTGTTAGGCATTATTTTTGTGATTTCTCCTCCCCACCCCCCGTCCCCCCCCCCACGCACACAGGGCCGAGAAGCACAATGATACCACGGGTGTCAAACACACACAGCTCTTGAATTCTTCAGTTGAGACCTTGATGACCAGACGTCTATAGCAAACAGATATTTGTTAAGATTTAGACGTAATATTTCAAGTTGTTTAAATGTTACTGTACACACTTTTCACACTTGCTGATTTCCATCAAAGAAAATACGCCCAACTGTGACTCAACGCCTAATTAGAAGTTGCCGCCAATGGTTTAAATAAATATTTTGATATGCCTACCGATTTCGTACAAAGTACCGTGGTTCTAACAATTCTCTATGCATTGAAAACAAACTACAACAATCCGTTTACTTTAGGGAAATACCTTTAAGCTAGTTGTGTTTTAAAAATACAGCAACTCGCCTTGTCTTATTTTACACAAAATGAAATGATCAGTGGTGGACAGGCCATTAGGATACATTGTCCGATGGTAAATGGGCCGCCGATTTAAAAGTAAACTTTATGGGCCGCACAATTTGTTTTTATTGGATAACAAAAATAAATTTCTAGCACCGTACAGTGGGCACCTGAAATATGATAGCAATACATATTTTCAGACCTAGTCCGCCAGTGATGTCGAACCAAAATTCAACCCAAAAAAAAAAAAACCCATTTATTTTTAGCAAAGTGTTATCACTCCAATTAAAATTAAAGGAAATGATGTGTTATTCGCGTGATTACTTATGAGGGTCTGCGTGACTACCGTGGTACGCGTGCCATATGATCGGCACCACTGCACTAAATGATGTGTACCATTTGTGCTGAGATGCTGTCTTCTTTGATCAACGAAAAACTAATTATAGTTTTGGACCAAGATCCTGAAGGGCACATGGCCCAATCGGGTGCAGTCGGTCCGATCGGCTCAAGGAGGCCATGTCTGAACTTAATATTGATCTAGCCAGCGAAGACAACAGAACCGTTTTGGAGGATATTTTTTTTTTTTTAATTCAGATCTAGATTTTATTTGGAAAAATTTTAGGGAAATACCTAATTAAATATCTAGATTTTTTTTTGGAAAAATCTAGAAAGAATAAAATGGTTTTAAATAAAAGATCTAGATAATTAACTTTAATCATTCAGATATAATTATTTTTTCCTATCTTTTTAGTAAAATCTAGATGTAGTTTATATATTTTCTGGATAATTCTGTATGAAAATATTTGGCAGCCCTGAATCTCTATTTTTTATATTTTAAAAAAAAATTACTTTCGTGATATTAGTCGTCATTTATTACTTTTTAACGTTGTTAATTGTTTGGTTACGATTAAAAAAAACAACAACAATATTATTAAGTTTGATATTTATTCTAACAACATTCACTTTTATGTCAGTTTAATTTATTCGTAACAAACAAAAGCGATTCATTGATCTCGCTTGTAAATAATTAAAAAAAAAAGCTATTTACAGCCTTGAAGAAATTAATAATTTCTAATGCCGTTTGGTCTTTAAATAGTTTCAATTTATAATTGACACGAAAAGAAAAATCTGGCAAGACAGGTCATATATATGATTACGATAATTAAACCTGTTTTAAAACAGATCGGATTCATCAAGTTGCCACAACATGATTTAATTATCATGAAGGGAGACTTTGAACACTCTGCCCTATTGAACGATTTCACTCCGAACTAGAAATTTATTGATTTCAATCTGCGCCGCTCGTTTAATTACCCCCCCCCCCCACCCACCCCATCCACACTGAAACTGTTGCTTTTTAGAGACTGTTATTAACCAGAAGTGATGCAATGGGTTACCTTGAGATAAATCACGTCGTTATTTAAAAACATAGACATCTTCTAACCGGTTTTTTTTTTCCTTCGTGTTACATGTATCATGTTTTCTGTTATCATACATAGGTGTGTTTCCAGTATCCATATTCACATTCATCATTATAAGCCAGGCCCGTAGTGTGCGGGGGGGGGGGGGCAGGGCAGGGGGCCGCTCCCCTGCGTTTTGTCTGCCCCCCCCCCCCGCTTATTTGTTTTACGTAGTAAAATGTATTACCTGGCCTCCCCCCCCCTCTATTGCCTGGCCCCTGCTGTAGAATGCCTGGCCCCTGCTGTAGAATTTTCACCCTACGGGGCTGTTTTAAGCTAAACGTTTCACCACGTTGAACCCACCGAATGGCCATTTATCAATATAACGTACGATTGTTGTGCATAGAAATTTATGAGCAGAATAAAAAAAAATACGCTTTAATTCAAACGTTATGAATCATAAGGGGAAAAAAAAGTATTTATTGAACATTGGTTGACTAAAAAAAATGAAAGCGTGGGCGCCAATCTCCAGCACCAGCTGCATTCCTTTACTTGGCAATTTTAAGTCCATGACATTATAATGAATATTACTTTGATTTTTTTTTTTGTTTTTCAATGAACTAAGGTAGGAGAAACACACAGTCGTGATTATTTTTGAGAATTAATTTTGTCAAGTCAAAAATTACAATTCCCAAAATAACGCACACGCTTTCATTTTTTATGCGACAATTATTTTTTGTCTTATAGAAGCGACATACAACCGTTTAGCTCCCCTGTTTTTATATTTTTCAAAGAATCTCAGGTTCAGAGCGGCACTTCTGATTGACGTCGGCGCAACTATTTTTGACCCAGCCATACTTCGGTCACAGCTGAGTAAAAGCCCCATTCAATGGGTTACCTTGTATTGTTATATGGTTTATCCTCATGTGTATAATTTGCAGTCAATCAGGACTAGATTTTACTATTAGGGTTATGAGGCCATATCCTCTGGCCAGGAAAAATATCGGAACTGTTCTACCAGATTAGAGGGATTCTCTGAGATTCTTTGTGATTCTCTGTGATTTGTGACCGATATCATCATACAAGAAAGCGGCGTGAAATCAGTTTGAATATTATGGTAACAGAAATATTAAGTGAATTGTGGAATACAGTCTCATACAGTCTAGTTTAGTATAATAATGTCCATTACAGCGTAATACATTTGACGTATGCTAGGTTTTGTCGTCTTTTTTTTTTAAATCGAAAGTAGGCCTCTTTATTGCAGCAAGCCCTAAGCCTTCAGTAATCTTAATCCGGCCCTGACGGTGAATGACACTGTAGCGTGAGTTAAAATAAATAAAAAATACAGAGTTTGAGAGTTTTTTTTTAAAAAAAAAAGAAAGATTGAGTCATAAATATATTCAGAATAAATACAGTGTTCGAAATAAGCTTTCTCTCTCCCTCTTTCTCTTTCTCTTTCTCTCTCTCTCTCTCTCTCTCTCTCTCTTTCTCTCTCTCTCTTTCTCTCTCTCTCTCTTCGTCTTTCTCTCTCTCTCTCTCTCTCTCTCTCTCTCTCTCTATGTCTCTCTCTCTCGCTCTCTCTCTCAGAATCTAGCAACAGACTCATCAATTTAAATAAATTATAAAGAAAATTAAAACCTGTTTCGAAAATAGAACGATCTAGATTTCAAGTGATTTCCTACAACGGATTCAATTCGAATTCCGATGTATTCAGGTCATTATAAACGGAATAGGCCGCCCATGGTCGGCGGCTAGAATGATAGTTTTTTAGGATCTTGCAATAGATCTACCCATCTTATAACAGTTATAATAAAATAAATGATTGGTTAAGTGCTTGTACGATTTTGAATTCGAAGGAATCCAAGAATTTTTTTTCGAATTCTGCGCTATTATTATTGCATTAAAGATGGCGGTCATAGCAGATGGCAAAATATGTAAAAATTTTAATTTTTGAGGATTCAGCGTATCCATCCATTTCACGTGATTTATAAAGGGACAATAATATTTGAAGCCTAAACAATTAGAGACAAGAACGATTTCCATAGGATAAAGTTTAGATTTTGAGATATTGTATTTTAGCACAGCAGATACAGTCCCACTCTGCGGGAGAATAATATGACAGTTTCTTCAACTGGCGGCTGACATGGATGTGACTTTAATAAAACATCCTACATAAAACTATCTAATTGCACCCCAAAAATTATTGTTACGAATTTATTATTAAAAGAGATGGAAATGGAAGGAGACAGCACACACAAACACACATAAGCACGCACACACACACACACACACACAAATAACAGCAAATACTTTTATGAATGTAGCCTACATGATGTATTTTGATATTTTAAACGTTCTTAATCTAAGAGAATCAATTAGTCCACAGATGATAAATCAATTACTCAAACTGTCATTGGCAATTTACTATCATCGCTCAATGTACTTTTAATACAGATAATTATGTCCTTTCATACACTTTTATTATTAAATCAATTAAAAATGTCATAATTAGCATTTTTTTAGCCTTTAAAAAAAAATAAAAGACCTCGTCTGTTTATCTTTTTTCATGTCTAGCATTTAGATCGGTGCAGAATGTCCTGAAGATTCACAGAAATCTGGCCATATACTGATTTGTTTACGTCAGTTTAATTAGGCATGATACCTCTAAAGAGCTTCATAACTAGGTCTGTGGTAGAATTAATGAGAGAAATGGTGACATTACGCTACAGCTGGTCTTATAGCAGTGCGTAATCAACTACTTTACGTAGACTATCATAAAATCTATTTTCTTTTTAAAGAGCATTGATTTTGTATGCTTGTCTACATATCATTCTTTGTTTCTTTACTAGATTGTGATTAATATGTACTTGAATTATAACTATTAACAGCGGAAAAACATATAGCAAAATATTTAGTAATGACCAGTGTACTTTTTCTAAAAAAAAATGTACCGGAACTTCTATTTGTGTCCGTCGTGTCATAAAGAAATAACACTGAAAATATAGTGCAGTAAACAGTACATTTTTGAATACGGAAAAAAAGGTGTCGGAACGCCGTTCCGATGCGTTCCGCCATAAACAAAATCAGTGCTAATAATTATATATGGCGATGTGTTGAAAACGCTTTTATGTTTTGAAATATGCCTGATTCATTATTAAATTTTAAAAAAAAAGCGGACTGTCGATCTTATTCCCATCATCTATGGCCAACCCTGTATTAAATTGTTTCATTAATATTTGTACATATTTCATGTAAATGTGTTGTTTTTTTTTACTTAAGGTCGTCAACTTCACTGCCCGTGAGGCAACACTAAACGCCATCAGATTTGCTGGTATTTTTTACTCATAAAAAAAGGAAAAAAAAAATACGTTCATCCCGAACAATTGAAAAAAAAAGTTTTCCCGATGCACTCAACTGTAGGGGAAAGAAAAAAAAATCCATGAATAGGCTCAGGGCCGGCCTTAGGCCAATCTGACAGCTTGCTCTGAATTGGGCCCCGCGCCTGGCCGGGGCCCCGCAATTTACATTTATATAGTAATAGTAAAAAAAATTAGAAGGGGCCTCGCAAGCATCCGTTAAATTGGGCCCCACAATTCGTAAGGCCGGCCCTGACTGGGCTAATGTTACTCGACCATCAGACATAAGAAGATGAATCCCTACTACCCTCGGGGTAGATTAGGGCATGTTAGAGATTTTCTCATGTTAAAAACAAATGATAACCGGTGTTTAACTTAAATTTTCTTCTTTGAAATAACATGAGTAAAAGAGACTGCTATTTGAACTTAGATCTAATTTTTTTTCTCATCTCTTAAAAGGCAATATGTTGTTGAGATGTAGGCAATACATTGACACAGTGACAGAACTACTTTTTAACCAATCAATGGGTTGGTGTTTTAAGTTTCCGTCCCTTGCATCACTTATGCTAACTAAGCCACTGCCGGGGCATTGACGTATTATGTACAACATTGCTAATTACATCAGTGGAGAGACCATGGGTGCAAATGTCACATTAAATAAGTTAATGTACGTCAATTAGTCTTAAAAGAAAAGACCAAAGAACTGGTGAATAAAATTAATCAAAATGACAACAAATAAAACAGCAGTTCATTAGTGAATTCTTGGCTTAAAGATATTTCTTAAAAAAAAATTAACCTGAATAAAAATAAAATAAGATATTATTATGTATTATATAAGTCGGAGCAAATAGTATTTTTGTGTGGTTGTGTCTTGTTTTTTGTGTCAATAATTTGTAATATATACAGAAAATAATAATTCTTTTTTACATATTTTTATTTGTTTAAAAATTCTCTTTTGATAGAAGATATAGGTAGATAAATTCAGTTCAATATTTAAAATGTAAATATAATTTCCACCACTTCTTGGAATGATTAAAAAAAAAAGAAAATAAGAATCTGGATGTCTCTAACGAAGTGATGTATAGGGTAACGAAGATTATCTAATGTCAAGTGAAATTAACTTACAAATTAGTACAAATATTTAATTTATTCTTGATAATGATTGAAAATGACTAACTTGTTTTTTTTTTAGCATACATGATATAATTCTGTGCTTAGTACAAAGTTGTTCAAAGTAAACCTTACATTTGAATAACGGAAAGCAAATAAATTACTCTTTATAAGTTTGTAGTATGAAGAAAAATAATAGTAATACTAAGATGATATCACATTATTGAATTGTACATATATGAAAATTCATACAATATGCATCAAATATGAAACTATGCATTAATACAATCTTGAAATATAATTAGGCCACGAGTTAATTTGTTTTATTTTAATGCACTGCGATCTATCTATCTATCTATCTATCTATCTATCTATCTATCTATCTATCTATCTATCTATCTATCTATCTATCTATCTATCTATCTATCTATCTATCTATCTATCTATCTATCTATCTATCTATCTATCTATCTATCTATCTATCTATCTATCTATCTATCTATCTATCTATCTATCTATCTATCTATCTATCTATCTATCTATCTATCTATCTATCTATCTATCTATCTATCTATCTATCTATCTATCTATCTATCTATCTATCTATCTATCTATCTATCTGTCTGTCTGTCTGTCTGTCTGTCTGTCTGTCTATCTATCTATCTATCTATCATCATCATCATCATCAACTTCTCTGTCTGTTACACAATGCTTTGAAATGTTAAAAAAGTAATTATTTTCCACGTACAGATTTTGCACAGATTATGGACTAAACTGTTTCCAACATACTTTGTCGTGTTTCGATTGTCCCGAGAGTAGAAATCACCTAACTGAATCAAAAGGGTCATCTAGAAGTAAGTACGTTTTTCTATTTAATTGTTTTTTTTTTCGCACTGATCTCACTTAAATTAAAACTTTATAAAGTCATTGTCTGAATTACGTATCACTACCTCACCCCCCCCCCCCACCATTCTTATGTAACAATGTAATCCCAATGTCAACCATGTATTCCTAATGTCCATTTTATTTTATGTAAACGATCTGTCACTGTGTTATCGCGTTCTGTATCTCTACAGTCAGTTTACTCTTAATGGATATCTCAGATGTCAGATCGTTATTGATTCAAGCTTCTTCACTTGCCATGTTGGACAAAAGTTATGTTTACATTGTTCCTGATATTGAAGGATTTGGTCACAACAAGAACGAAATCTGGCGAAATAATGACTCATATGACCAGGTTTAAATATTATTATTTTTTTTTTGTTTCATTTAAAAATATTTTCTTGTTGAATGTTGTGAAGATCAAACGCATATAACCTCACAGAGAAGAACTGGTTGTTTAATTTAATTATAGAATTTAAACACAACCGTTGTCCATAGGTTCGGCACTGACCGTTGTGGGGGGAAATGGAGGGAGAGTGTGGAAGGGCAACCTGGACACTTGTTGGGGACCATGATCTCTTTATATTTTTTTTATTTTGCAGCACTGGATGTGGGTCCTATATTTAATTTAGGAGTTTCGAAAATGTTTGTTACTTGGACCAAAAGTGAAAATACGGTCAAGGAGCGAACAGTAATAAAAAAACCTTCAAATATCATAGCCGTCACACGGACCACTCGCTAACTGTCCAATAAAAACTTCATATATCCTCACGGTCACACGGACCACTCGCTAACTGCCCTATTAAAATAATGCAGTATCAGTGTTGTGTAAGGTAGGGTACTACTGCGATTGGAGCTGTAACATATGAGCCCAACTCGGAGTTACCTTACCTGTATGGGCATTAAGGTATGCTGTCCCAAGTGCCGAAGAAAATATTGATTGAAGGGAACGATAATCAGTCGGACTTGGAGCTGTAACATATGAGCCCAACTCAGAGTTACCTTACCTGTATGGGCATTAAGGTATGCTGTCCCAAGTGCCGAAGAAAATATTGATTGAAGGGAACGATAATCAGTCGGACGTCGTGTCAGTAGCCCGTGACACGTCAGTGTGTCAGTCACCTCTTGTCAACAGTTCCGGCACCATCGAAAGAGATTCCTAGCCCCGACAAAAAAGACTCGTGCCCCACCCCCTACCTCCTTCAGAACAATACTTTATATGCATGAATGAGATGCATGGGTGTAGCTTAGGGGTGATAAAACATTTTGAACCGCGGGCCGTTTTGGGGTTCTAAATTTGACTAAGGCCCTTGACGAAGAGCAGAATGATGGATTGTTTATATGAAATAATTTAAAGTAGATGTAAAGTCATTGATGTGAACGAGTAGACAGGAGGACACCGCGAGGGCCAGATCCAACAGCAATAGGGACACTATTTTGAACAATCCATTCATTACATTTTTTTAATATTGAAAAATAAAAGAACTGTTTTTTTTTTACAAAGCGTCTTAAAATTTTTTCAATGCTGGGGAATTTTTGTTATAAAAGTTCAATAATTTATTTTGCTATGGAAGGGAAAAAAATATTGATGCAATAAAATTAACAAATACAATATTGATTAATCACCCACTTTAAACAAATAGTGCTATATCTTTAAATATCTAATGAATGTTATAGTTCAGATAAATTGTCTCCCTTTTTAATCATATCTATTCGCACACCTAAAGAGATGACCGTAGCTTAGAGTAGGGAACGACCGATATGCCTTTTTACCGATAGTCCGATACCGATATTTTTCCCCAGCATTTTTACCGATACCGATATTTTTTTAATCATTAACAATGCCAAACACGTGTTTTTCTCGCGCTACAGCTAATGACGTATGTCAACCCATGCTCACCCCTTCCCTGTCATATTTCAAAACACTTCGCTCACACGTAAGTCTTGTTTCCCCCCCCCCCCAACTTCCCATCCCAAAAAAAAATACACACAGATGTTCACTAATTGTATCATTCAAGGTCATACATTAGAATTAAAAAATGCCAATCCTATTGTTTCAAGGTCATATGGCTGATGCAATTTTTGTGGACGTGACAGTTTCTGTGTACGGGTTTTTTTTTCCTTTTTTTTTAAAATCTTGTCTGATCTGGTTATAGAATTGGGTTATTTACGGATTTTTTTTTCCTGCAACTCTGTTGTGGAAAAAAAAATGTATCGGCAGCCAAAAAACGGCCGGTCCAATAGTTAACCCATAGTACCAATATCGGTTCGACTATCGGTCGCTCCCTAAAAAAATCGGTTGATCCGATATTAACTGATAGTGCCAATATCGGTCCGATACCGATCCGATTATCGGTCGCTCCCTAGTTTAGAGCACATATGCTGAAAAGATTATACGGTTTAATAGACAACTCAATGTGGTTAAAAGTCGTTGTCGTTGGGTGTTATAATAAAACCTTATCAAGGGTGGATTTATCGACGGGAGCACCAATCGCGCCCATTAAGTCCAGCATTCTCTGTAGGCGTACAAAGCCCAACTTTATATTCAAAAAGCTCAGATTTATATTCACAAAGTCCAGCTTTATTCTCTGTTTGATATCATCTTTTTTTACTGTAAAGTTCCCTTAGCCTAACAGGACAATGGGGTAGAAGTTTATGCATCTGTTTCTTTACCAGGATATAAAGGGATTGAGTGGTTAGCACAACGCCCAGCCTCCTTTATTAATGTCAGGTACCCATTTAAAGCTGGGTTGACTTGGATGACTTTACACCAAATTTCACCTATAAAAGTTCCCTTGGTACCCACCGAGGAGCGAACTCAGGACTCACTGGTCGACAGTCAAGCGCTCAATCTACGCCGCTTATACGATTCCATTGTGACACAATGTATACATAACCGAACCAAAAAGTAACTGGAAGTGTTGTTTATGAATGTTTACTGTTTTTAAATTGACAAGCTAATCTCAATGTACTAAAAAATGTGTTTGAAAATTTTATATGTACTATGTCTTTGAGGAGATTACTATATTTGGGAGTTACGCTGTGTACATACTAAACGGAAGTATCATTTGTATAATGTTTTAAATGTGACAACAAGGTGGTGTTTTATTTTTGAATAGCCAACCAAAAAAAGTAATTCAGAGTATTGGCTTTATCATGGCTTTATCATGTATTCAAATGCTACAAACTGGTATTCAATTTTTGCATAAAAGCATAGCCAATAAAAAAACCATAACAAATCAAATTGTAATATGCCTTTTGCAATCATCAGGGTTAAATAAATATCACGAGTTGATTGATAAACATAAGCAGGATCTAGGGTAGCCTATCCATTAACACCCTCTAGTCTGCGCTAGGGTTTATTGTTTACCGCCATTTGGCTTATTCCGCGATAAAAATGGTTCTCATCGCAATCAGCCCCGTAGCGTGAAAATTTTACAGCAGGGGCTTGGCATTCTACAGCAGGGGCCAGGCATTCTACAGCAGGGGCCAGGCATTCTAAGCAGGGGCCAGGCATTCTACAGCAGGGGCCAGGCATTCTACAGCAGGGGCCAGGCATTCTACAGCAGGGGCTAGGCATTCTACAGCAGGGGCTAGGCAATAGAAGGGGGGGCAGGTAATACATTTTACTTAGAACAAATTAGCAGGGGTGCCAGACAAATCGCAGGGGGGGGGGCGCACGCTACGGGCCTGATCGCAATATACTAGGATTAAACACATACTTTTTAAGACTCATTAAAATTTAGCTTCTAAACGATAATTACTGCTTATTTTACATTCCTTTTGAAGTTATGTACGATCACTGTAAACTAAAATGCTCAGAAAATGAAAGGTTTGAACTCGTTGTTAGCATACATGGTATAATTCTGTGCTTAGTTCAAAGTTGTTCAAAGTAACCTTTACATTTGAATAACGGAAAGCAAATAAATTACTCTTTATAAGTTTGTAGTATGAAGATAAATAATAGTAATACTAAGATGATATCACAATGTTGAATTGTACATATATGAAAATAATTACAATATGTATCAAATATCAAACTATGCATTAATACAATCTTGAAATATATTTAGGCCACGAGTTAATTTGTTTTGGTTTAATGCATTGCGAAATATCTATCTATTTATCTATTGAAAACACGAGATAACGAAAATGCGAATTTTTTCAATTATTGAGAAAAATCGGATAAATAGTTGTTAAATAAAGAGTCAACCAAAGATCATCAATATATTTTATAAAGTCAATATAAGTAACTATTTATTGAACTTAAGATTTCTCAGTTCATCTTGTTCTTAACATACGCTGACTACACTCTTTTAGATTCTGAACAATAAAGCAAATGTGTACAATTAGAGTGTAGGACTAAACCCCCAGCGGACACCCCCCCCCCCCCAACACGGACTAACCCCCTAGCGGATGTAACTCCCAGCAGACAAAACCCCCAGCGGATGAAACTCTCAGCAGTCAAAACGACCAAAATGTGCAGCTTAGTTGGATACTATGAACAAAACAAGCAATTTAAGTCTTTTCCGTTTCGGACAAAGGACATTTTAGAGCAATTTCGATTACGCCGGACGAAATCCGTATTTTTTTTCCGGGTGACAGCCATAGATTTTGCTGATAAATAGAGAGGGAAGTAATCATGTTGAATAACTGTTACAAAAATAAATAATGATTACGCCCCTCTGATTAGCTTTTATTATTTATATTTAAAATATAAGCAAAAACATTACTTTAAACGCCCCCTTTTTCGGCCCTCAGAGGTCAGATCGCGAAATGGAGTTTTGATGTACACTTGGCAGGCCAAGACCTACAAAATCATATATACATCATGAGTCTAGGACTTATGGTTGCTTAGATATAGGGCGCTCCTTTGTTAATATAGCTTATATAGTAAAAAACGGTACTTAATACGCCCCCTTTTTCGGCCCTCAGAGGTCAGATCGCGAAATGGACCAAAGTCATTTCTTGGCAGGCCAAGACCTACAATATATATACATCATGGGTCTAGGACTTATGATTGTTGAGATCTAGGGTGATGACGGACAGACAGACAGACAGACAGACAAAACGGGGACAAAAAATCACTTTAAAAGTATTTCTACAATTACATGTATTAACATCCAGGTATTATAATACATGTATTAACATCCAGGTACTATAATACATGCATTAACATTCAGGTATTATAATACATTTATGTACATCTAGGTATTATAATATTTCAATTTATAATAAAAATGCCAGCTGATTGTAGATTTTATAATAAAAGTGGAGATTAGTTCCATTGGAGGTTAGGTCCAGTAGAGGATAGGTCCATTGGAGGTTAGGTCCAGTGGGGGTTAGGTCCATTGGGGGTTAGGTCCAGTGTAGGTTAGGTCCAGTGAGGGTTAGGTCCATTGGGGGTTAGGTCCATTGGGAGTTAGGTCCAGTAGGGGTTAGGTCCATTGGGGGTTAGGTCCATTGAGGGTTAAGTCCAGTGTAGGTTAGGTCCAGTGGGGGTTAGGTCCATTGGGGGTTAGGTCCAGTGGAGGTTAGGTCCGCTCGGGATTATGTCCGCTGGGGGTTTTGTTTGAGGGGGGTCGTACACGGGCTTTTTGTCCACTGGGGGTTAAGTCCGTGGTGGTTTTGTCCGCAGGGGTTTTTTGCCGTGTGGGTTTCGTCCGGATACCGTACAACTAACCACGTCTGTTTCAACAGTGTCAAAATCGTGTAGTCTACATGTTTTTGATTTCGCAGAGGTGTCAAAATCTGTAACTCAGAATGTTTATTTTATTGGTAGTCCATCTTTAAGTATAACAGCAACACAAATAATATTCCTTGCCGATTCAAGATCATAACATTTGTGCAAGAAATTAAACTACATGGAAAAAAGAAAAAAATTTTTAAATTAGTCAACTTCGATCTCAATTTTGAATTCAATTAGTAACCCTGGAAGCTTGGGATTTCCCGGGATAAGAAAGTATATCGGGAATTGTTTAATGAGCTTTAACTCGGCCGGGATCCCGTTATCATGGGAGAGAAACCCTCGTCTGAACCACAGATTAGATATTATCCCCCATACTTTACGCGCGTTACAGCAATCTGCTTCTAAATGGTGTGTTACGTTGCTTTTTTAGGTGGTGTAAAAGAAGATCCATTTGTTAGTGGCTGTTAAAGGGCTTCAGATTTTCTGGCGTGGGCCCTGTTCATGGCAGATTAATGTTAATTAAAAAATAAAAAAAAAATACATGCTCATCCAAATTTTTTTTTAGCGTATATAAATTCTCCTTGATTCATTTAATTTATTATTGTGTTTAATATTATGTTCTTTTCTTTTTCTTGCTAAAATATTTCTAAACTTTGCGCGTGAATACACACTTCACCGAACACGCGCACAAGAATTACAACAGCGCGCACATATATTTCAATTAGTCGGCCTATTTACTGTTATGCTGTGCACAAGAAAAATAAATTTCCTGATTGAGTTTCACTGCCAATATCTATCTCTAGACGCACACACTTGCCTTGGGGAAACTGGAAGGAAACATTGTTTACAAACACAAATATACATCCGTCATCACCTGTTTCTCGAGCTATAAAGTTTTTAGATGTTTCTTTGTAAAACTTAATCGAATAGTTTTCTTTAGAAGTCTACTGCAATGTTTCTCAACGTATGGAGCGAGACTCTCTGGTGGGTCGCAAGCTGAATTAAAGTGGAGAGTCAACATTTTAAAAATAATTATTTTATCCTGAATTTCTAATTAATTTTGGGTTTTCTTTCTTTTATATTTATTTTTTTCTTTACAAGTGGGTCGAAAATTTTTTTTAGTTGATCGCAATAAGAGAAAAAGGTTTCTTGGTGGTTCACGAATCTCAAAAGTTTGAGAACTGCAGGTTTACTGCTTTTCAATTTTCAATTTCCACATATTTTTTTTCATCAATATGCGAGCTGGGTAATGTTGACTTGGCATCTTCCTTCAATACCCGTCACATAATGGTTCCCCATTCAATCTGTAGACTCATTATCGGACATGATTCAAAGACTCAAACGGAAATCTTCTCACGTGTCAGCCACTGCAGTATCTAAGTCAATAGAATCAAATATTATTTAAACAAAGATCTTGGGGAGTATCTGAGGTGTTCTCAAACTTGTGCCCGGGAGCACATAGACACACGTCTACGTTTGTCGTCTAGTTTTTGTGTTTCTTATGTGTTTCCGTCACTTTTCGAGCTTCTGTGTACTGAGTAAAAACTAACATTGACTAGAGCATTGATTATATATTCTTAAATGTCATAAAATAAAATGTAAAGTTCCCTTAGCCATAATGAGCAATCAAGGCAGATGAAGTGTAGAATTCATGTTTCTGTAACTTCAGCATATGAAGGTGTTTATGGTTAGCATAACGCCCATCTGCCTTTACTTCACTAACTAAAGTACCAATTTTAAGCTTGTGTACTAGAGGGACTAAAAGCCAACTTTCATCAGGACCTGGCAAAATCCTCAGATCGTCGATTCAAACACTCTACATAGCTCGGCCACTCGTCCCTAAAAAAATGTATGTAATAAGGTTTACAATAATTATTTTTTTTTTATTTCATTTAAGAGTTTATACAATATTTTTAAGTGGATATAGTTGTTACCCGCATAATTACAATGTTTATGGTTTAATAGGTAGGCTGTTTAAGCCTGCTCAAAACTAAATGAGCTCTTGGGTGTAGTTTGGGAATCCTCGCTATACACTATAAACCAAATCATACATTTTTTTAAATGATTAATTTTATTGTATAGAAATGTAAAAGATTTGATCACATCGACGGGGGATTAAATGAAATTATTTACATTGAGATGTCTTTACTTTGTGATGCGCTGGCTTAACCTTTTGTTCATTCATGGGATGAAAGTCTTCGCCGCAAAGCATTCACTGCGGTCTGAGTTTTCTAAAAATACTGCACAATTATTCTCATACAATGTCTTCATCTGATCCACTTTCGTTTGATGATATCTTGATAATGAGTGGATATCAAATGGCTTCTCTTGTAGTATAAACACTTTTTAAAATACGATTTACCTCAACTCTCTATTTGATAAGTGTCATCTGCAATACAGAGATTGTAAACAGTCATGATTTTTAGAAAATGCTCTATTGTCCCCGTTTTGTCGGTCTGTTTGTCTGTCTGTCTGTCTATCTGTCTGTCTGTCCGTCATCATCCTAGATCTCAACAACCATAAGTCCTAGACCCATGATGTATATATCATTGTGTAGGTCTTGGCCTGCCATGTGTGCATCAAAATTCCATTTCGCAATAGGACCTCTTAGGGCCGAATAAGGGGGCGTATTAAGTACCGCTTTTTACTATATAAGCTATATTAACAAAGAAGCGCCCTATATCCCAGCAACCATAAGTCCTAGACCCATGATGTATATATCATTTTGTAGGTCTTGGCCTGCCAAGTGTACATCAAAAGTCCATTTCGCGATCTGACATCCCAGGGCCAAAATATAAGAGTTTCTTATGTACCGTTTTTGCTTATATTTTAAATATAAATATTAAAAGCTAATCAAAGGGGCGTAATCATTATTTATTTTTGTAACAGTTATTCAACATGATTACATCCCTCTCTATTTATCAAAATTCAGCAAAATCTATGGCTGTCACCCGGAAAAAAATACGGATTTCGTCCGGCGTAACCGTAGCCACTGCGTACACGAAAATGCTCTAAAATGTCCTTTGTCCGAAACGGAAAAGACTTAAATTTCTTGTTTTTTCTTTTTAATTATCCCCTCATCAACCGTGAAATAAAAGTCTTGGTATTCGGTGAATTGCCAGATATGAGGTGATCTCCCCTTTACGTTTTGAGGCCCAGGCAAAGGTACAGTAGCGGGCCCTTGAGAACGCTGTCATGGTCGTTGCTTTCTAATTTTGCCCCCCCCCCCCTTTTAAAAACAAAGCTCCCCCCTCCTCATTCTAGGTCATTTTGACTAGGGCTCCTAATTAGTGCCCAGATGTCCCTTATTTTTTATCGGGCATGACTGTTGACAATGCAGGTCAGACGAAATGTGAAAACTCACCTATATTAAGTAGGCAAATTATCTTTTTTTTTGCATGAGCAGCCCATAGGAATTATTACCACTTAGCAAGACCGGTTTTAGGCTTGTTGGGCAGATTGTCCCCCAAGCGGACCCCACACAGATGAAGATAGCAGCGTCAGTGAAAGCTACCAATCATGTATTTGAAATAAATTATAGTAATTTACGCAATATCGAGCACTATTAAACTGTTCCAAATACAACTCCCGTATTCCGAATGGCTGGCTTATTCCGCGTACCGCATATTTCGACTTGGGCGGCTTCATTTCTTTCCAAAAATAGTTGTTTATATTCCATGTCTGACACTGATTAAATACACATGAGGTTGGGTTGAATATTGGTTTATATATATATATATATATATATATATATATATATATATATATATATATATATATATATATATAGATGGAACGTATGCTTTTTTCATTGAATTATTTAATTTCTTGAACTCTTGGTGGAGCAAAGGGCCTCTGCAATAACTCTCCAGCGCACTATTTTGGGGAGGCATTTTTCAAATCCCCCCCCTCCATGTTTGGTTGCAACTTAATTATTGGCGTACAAAATTCTATTTTATACATTATTGTATTTGTTTCCTCTATTTGTTTATTCGCCACTTAATTATCCACGAATTATCTTGTTATCTTGTTTGTTTTCGTTTTCACAAGTTGACTTTTCTATTTGCTATTTAGTCGTCATGTGCATGTATTCTTTATATGCAACTGATCGATACGGAAATATTTTTAATATGAATTCTAGACTCACATTCAAAGTATGCGTTGATCTATGCCAGGGGGTGAGCAAATATTGTGAATAATGGACAATAATGAGTTCTTAAATTTGATAGAATGGTCAAATCAATAGTGGAACGATGGAGTGTCTTTATGAACTAACAAATATTAATGTAAACGGCATATGATTAAAGGTTTTGGTTAGTTTGTCTAACCTTTTTCTATGATATAACTACCTTAGTGTGCCAATCTCACCGCTTTCAGAACGCTGATGAGAATAATTATATTACTGGGGCATCCCAAAAGACATTAAATTTCTTTTTCTTGCAGACGATGAAAGAAGCTTTTCGCCGTGTCATGCTTATCATTATAAAGACTCCATCCCACGACACGTTCGATTTCATCCTGAGAAGATTGAATGCAGAGATGTTTGGTGATGACACTTCACAGTATATCACATCAACTTTCGATGACGAATCAGAGGTATGTCTATCTATCTATCTATCTATCTATCTATCTATCTATCTATCTATCTATCTATCTATCTATCTATCTATCTATCTATCTATCTATCTATCTATCTATCTATCTATCTATCTATCTATCTATCTATCTATCTATCTATCTATCTATCTATCTATCTATCTATCTATCTATCTGTTCGTCCGTCCGTCCGTCCGTCCATCCATCCATCCATCCATCCGTCCGTCCGTATGTCTGTCTGTCTGCCTGTCTGTCTGTCTGTCTGTCTGTCTGTCTGTCTGTCTATCTATCTATCTATCTATCTGTATGTCTTCATGTCAATCTCAATCATTTGTTATCATCCTTACCTTAATTCCTTGAACACCTTGCGGAGCAAAGGGCCTCTGCTACCACTCTCCATCGCACTCTGTTCTAGGAGGTCTTTTTCATTAACTACCATTTCAAAAATTGTCTGTCCGCTGATACGTCTATTTGCTTTTGTCTGTCTTTATAACTTCTTACTTATCTACCAATGTATACATCCATAAGTTCATCAAATCATCAATTCATCATACTAATAAATCCATTAGTCCTCTCTGTCAGTATTTGTATATCTATAATTGCATCTATGTCAAACAACGAAATACTTGATTATCATTCTTTAAAGATAATTTATATTCATGTTTCTAAAGGGAACATCTCAAAACCATACAAAGGCGATACAAATATCATACATAGAATGTTTTATATCAATGCCACTAATTTATCCATTATGAGTATCTAAAAATATAAATGTTCATAATACCATATCAATCATGAAAGATACTCAAACATTACAAGTTTTTTTTTTGGCATTCAATCATTCAACTTCATGTATTTAAAATTTTGATTTTTATATCGACTTTTTTTAAAACCATTTTTAAAAAGATTGTTTTCTTCCGTTATATTGCTGTAATAAAACAGTTTTTTATTTGTTTAACTTTCCAAGCATTATTCGCTCTCAGAATATACATTGCATAACTCCCCCGCCTCCTTTCTTAAACTATTATAATAAATAACTTAACGTTCAAAACTTACAATAACATTCAAAGCCGGACCTAAAAAAATAAGTTGTATTTCATTATAAGCTTTGTTTATTTAGAAATGATATCACAAAGTTTAATTTGAACTTCAACAAAGTTAGGGCTAGCTAGAATGGTTGAGTTCACAGCTGAACTGTAGTTATACTCATCGACAGAAAGGCATTATTGTTGAGGGCAGCACCAGTGAGACCAATATTGACACAAATACTTACTACTTACTCGTGTAGCCTTGAGAACTTTGTGTACATTAAAAACCGTACAATAAGGGTTCTCAAGGCTACATTAAGTAAGTAGTACATTAAACACCGTACAATAAGGGTTCTCAAGGCTACATTAGTAAGTAGTACATTAAACACCGTACAATAAGGGTTCTCAAGGCTACATTAGTAAGTAGTACATTAAACACCGTACAATAAGGGTTCTCAAGGCTACATTAGTAAGTAGTACATTAAACACCGTACAATAAGGGTTCTCAAGGCTACATTAGTAAGTAGTACATTAAACACCGTACAATAAGTGTTCTCAAGGTGTGATTCACAGCCTGCATGGAGCTGATTTGAAGTGGTTCGTCACAAATTTTAATATACGGCTTATTTTTATTTCCACTCTTTTTATATTTTCTTTTTTTTTTTAAGGGTAAGTCCACGAATTGCAAAAGTTTGAAAACCACCACATTACAACATTAGCTGTAACTTGACAACAAACAAACAACATTAATGGTTGTGACATGCTAAATCCGCAATTAGATAGAATGTATGAATGCGATAATTGCATTTAATTAAATAATTATTATTAGCTATATTTGATATAATATTTGATAATTATAATATTTATATTTTTTTTATCAATTGCATGTTTATTTTTTTGAGATATGCAGTGTAACTATGTTTACTTGTAATTCTGAGTAAAACAGACGCATTTCGTACACGTTTTACGTATGATAATCGGTTGTTTTGAGTTTATTTAATATGACATAGCCACATAGGTTGACGTTTATTGATCACCTTCATCATCAAGTCTTAACATTTTAAATTCCTGTTGCGTGGGGGATTTTAATGGCTTAGCATCTACTCTCTGGGGATATTTTGACCTATCAGGTTATTATTTTAATTCTATCTGTTTCGTGTAGCACAACCTGTTTGGCGTGCTCCCTCCGGGACAACCTGTTTGGCATGCTCCCTCCTGGACAACCTGTTTGACATGTTCCATTCGGGACAACCTGTTTGACGTGTTTCCTCCGGGACAACTTGTTGGACGTGCTTCATAAAGAAAAACCTGCTCGATGTTATTTAGAGAGGACGTATTGACATCTTTTGCTTTTTGACTTCATTCAGAAGATATTCTATAAGATTTATCAGGCCATTATTTTTTTTTCCTTACAAAGTAATTGGCTTTGAACTTCGTACGTAGTGCGATACCCTGTCTACAAGCCATGGATCCTTATTGAACAGGATGACATCCAAAGAATCCTATGGTATCCTTTCTACAACCCATGGATCCTTATTGAACAGGATGACATCCAAAGAATCCTATGGTGTCATGTACACCCTGTGTTAGTTGATGGAGCTGATTGTCCTGCTGTTCCACACCAGAGTTGCCAAGATACACGCATATTGCACATAAACAAAACATTATCCATTTCAGTTGTTTGAAATTGCATTCTTATTTTACGGCATATAAACAAAAAATGTTTGTTGGACTCAAAAAAGTAAATAAATAAAAAAATGAAGAAAATGTAAAAAAAAAATCATTTTTTTAAAATAAGAAAATAAAAATTAGTTTTTTTTTTCCATTAAGAAATTAGGCTAAACTTGTAGTTAACTTAATGCATTGTTTTTAAGCTAATGGCTTAATGTGACAGATAATTGTTGCAATTTAAAATATCTTTGTAACCATTAATTTGTTTGATTTTAATTAATATAAATGTTGACATTGAAAACTGTAACATTTCATCACATCATTACGAAAACGTTTTCTTTTAACTGGCTATTTAGACGTATATTATTGGTTGGCAAAGTTCGATGAGTAAAAAATATAACAACCAATCACTATGAATCAATAAATCAGTCAATTTATCTATCAATTTGGTGACGGA
This sequence comes from Bulinus truncatus, assembly GCA_021962125.1. Taxonomy (NCBI): domain Eukaryota; kingdom Metazoa; phylum Mollusca; class Gastropoda; family Planorbidae; genus Bulinus; species Bulinus truncatus. The sequence continues at coordinate 1,214,549 of JAGDYQ010000113.1, forward strand.
TGGTCGTGCCGTCGACCTGAGGTTCATGGGTTCGATCTACGGTTAGAACCAAAGAAATTTTTCAGGGCATATGAATAGATCTCTCCATGTCTCCCGTGGTGCCTCCATGGCCATTGCACTGTCGGTTATGGTGGGGATAACAGAAGGGCATTATAAAACCGTCAAATATTGGTTTATAGGATCTAAAAGATAAACATCTCATCTTTACCTAGACCACAGATCTATCAATTTATCTATATATATGGTCTACATTGTTTTGCCTACGTCTTATAAAAATCAATCATTTGGTCTACCCAACAACATTAAATATCATATTTCATTTATTGATCAACAACAGCATCACTAGCAAATACTTTCACATTTTATTTCATGCGATAAATTTAAAAGTGTTAAATATATTAATGTAAAGCACACACAACTAATCCACGATCATAATGAATGAATATACAACAAATATAAAACTGATTAACATCAATAATGAATGAACAACTACTATACAACGATATTGACTGAACATATAAAGCATTCATAACTAATTCACAACCGTAATAATTAAACGTAAAATATTAAACAACAAAATGTACAACTTTTCTTCCCCGGTAGTCAGACACCAATCAGACAGATATCAGAGCCCAGCAGTACATCCTCAGCGGCTATTACTACTCTATTTTTATGTACCTGACTGCAGTGAACGAGACCATTGCCGTGGGCGGTAACATCTCAGATGGCAGGGCGTTGGTCAACAGGATGTGTAACAGGACTTACTTAGGTAAATTAAAACTTATGTATCAACCTCTGAATAACATGTTTCAATAAAATATTGATATTGTTTTCATACTGTAAGTCAGTTCTTTATAGTCAATATTAAAACATTAAAAACAAAACACTTTGTGTCATAACATCGAATATCTAGACACTAAAGTTTCAAGTGAAGTTACAACTGAAGATACAAATGAAGCTACAAATCATAGTCCTAGGAAACTATTTTTCCTAGAATACCAAACTATATTTCATCATTCTAAATGGTTTTCTTTTTTAAATTTATTGTTTGAATCAGCTGGAGAAATAGATGAGTTTCACATCAGCGACCAGGCTAACCGAGTAGTGGACATGTCTATTAAAGACATGATAGATGAACAGCTTGGTATCTTTCAGGTCAGTGAATCGACTAGAAAAAAAATGTAATTTGTACTGTAGATATACATGCACATACACATAGACATACACATACTCATAGACAAACGTATGGGAGTTGCCAGGGGCCTCACTGATAAAGGAGCCATTTCGGTACTTTTATTTTGCTAGCCACAAAGACTTTCGATCTGGGCAGTTGTCAGAAACTCCGGGGGGTTAAAATTGTTTAACCGTTTGGGAGTGGTCAGATGAAGCTCCATTTTTTTCAAAGATGATTAAGGGTCAAATAAAAAATAACTATATCCTATTTTACAAATGAGTGGTCAGATGAAGCTCTATTTTTTCAAAGATGATTAAGGGTCAAATTAAAAATAACTATATCCTATTTTACAAATGAGTGGTCAGATGAAGCTCTATTTTTTCAAAGATGATTAAGGGTCAAATTAAAAATATCTATATCCTATTTTACAAATGAGTGGTCAGATAAAGCTCTATTTTTTCAAAGATGATTAAGGGTCAAATTAAAAATATCTAAATCCTATTTTACAAATAAGTGGTCAGATGAAGCTCCATTTTTTCAAAGATGATTAAGAGTCAAATTAAAAATATCTATATCCTATTTTAAAATGAGTGGTCAGATAAAGCTCCATCTTTTTCAAAGATGATTAAGGGTCAAATTAAAAATATCTATATCCTATTTTACAAATGAGTGGTCAGATGAAGCTCCATTTTTTTCAAAGATGATTAAGGGTCAAATTAAAAATATCTATATCCTATTTTACAAATGAGTGGTCAGATGAAGCTCCATTTTTTCAAAGATGATTAAGAGACAAATTAAAAATATCTATATCCTATTTTACAAATGAGTGGTCAGATGAAGCTCCATTTTTTCAAAGATAATTAAGGGTCAAATTAAAAATATCTATATCCTATTTTACAAACTGCGATTTTTTTATTTGCTTTCTTAATGAATTCTGCCATTTTTCATCAACTTTAAAAACAAATTATTCATGAACATAAAAATTATTTAAGTGATTATATATATGAATAAAGTTTTCTTGCTTTTTTCTCCCGAGGTAACCTAATATTTTTTTTAACCTTCTATTTGTCTGTTTAAACACACACATTAAGTTTCCATCTACGTGCTCTAAGTTGTTCACTACAGGTCCATCTCACGTTTAATTTTACGACTTGCATAAGAATATCGAAGTAAGACTAAAACATTTTTTAAATTCAATTTTATGTTGAATCATAAATCTGCAGACTAGATTTTAGGTGCCTTTCGATTAGCAAGGAATTGATTCTGACATGTTTTCAAAATATATGGACCTTTTTTTAAGGAAATACTTCGAACTTTTATGATACTTTGTTAATTTCTGCGTCAGTTAATAGTACATGTATTTTTCTTAAACAAAAACAAACAAAAAAAAAAACGCGTTAATAAAAATGCCTTTCCCAAGAAAACCGTCTCATTTTACACTGTTCATAAACGCAGTTTCAACCGTCTGTTAACACTAAAAAAAACTGATGCACTCAAAAGGGATTTAAAGTGTTTAAAAATCAATTTTAGCCGGAAAAATCCCCCCCCCCCAAGGTAGAAAATGAACAATGTTTATGAAACAACAGTTCTCTAAAAAAAGTGGTGTATTTTATCTTTCAAGTAATTCTAAATTTATCTCTTACTAATCTAATGTATACTCTTATTTTTTATTGAATGAGTGAATTCATGATAGCACAAGCATAAAAAGTGGAGAGAATTCAACATATTCCAAAGTTAAATTGTGCTTTGTGTTCGCATGATCTTAAAATCGTTTGTGTCACAGGCAGTACAATACAAATGAATAATTATTAGACGATTCGTATATGGGTGACAGGCAGAGAAAAACCCAACTTATTTGACGATTCATATATGGGTGACAGACAGAAAAAACCTAACTTATTATTAGACGATTCATATATGGGTGACAGGCAGAGAAAAACCCAACTTATTATTAGACGATTCATATATGGGTGACAGGCAGAAAAAAACCCAACTTATTATTAGACGATTCATATAGTTTTTTTTTAGAGAAGTTAAAATAAAAATATTACTGTAGTTTTGACTGTAGTCTTTGATTAAACAAAAATAATGCATGTCGGTGATCATATTTTGTAGAGTGTTTTGAAAAAAAATGTCCAAACATTTTAACCTCTCGGGTCAATAACTGAATGCTATCTCTAATCAAACTCATGTTTCAAAGTTTTAACCAACAATGTAATAGAATCTGCTTGAAAGATGTTTTCGTTTTTTTAGCATTAGTTTACAAAAACAATAAAAAGACAAAAATAAACAAAGTAAAGCCTGAACAAAATGTCAGACCAGCTCCATAGTTAATTCACAATGTCAGACCGGCTACATAGTTAGTTCATAATGTCAGACTAGCTACATAGTTAATTCACAATGTCAGACTAGCTACATAGTTAGTTTATAATGTCAGACCAGCTACATAGTTAATTCATAATGTCAGACCAGCTACATCGTTAGTTCATAATGTCATACCAGCTACATAGTTAATTCATAATGTCAGACCAGATCCACAGTTAATTCATCTTTTATTTAAAGCATCGTCTGAAGTATTGCAGACATGTTACGCTAGTCAACGTGACAGCCACTAAAGTATTGCAGACAAGTTACATGAGTCAACGTGACAGTCACGTTGTAAACTAAAATAAATTACACAGAGACACAGAAAACTAAATATGACCTGTGTGGGGAGGGGTGGTCACTTCTTTATAAGCCAGGTGTGTTGTGTCTCCAGTGTGGGTGTGCACGTGTAGCTGGTTAGATGACCTCACCATGGAGCGTGCCCCCATGCAGTTGACCATGGGCAAAACTTTCATCATTTACCTTGATTCCCATAGTTTTGCGCGGGAAGATGGATTGCCACGTGACACTCTAAACATTTCTTATGATGATACCCAACACCTTTAGAGGGATGGAGCTTGTTAGGGTAAATAAATTGGTGCTACTTCACGTGACCTAAATTGTGTAGAAACAATCTACATTTCATCGGTAACAAATTACATTTTACACATCAACGCTTATAGCATATTTGGCATAAATGATTTTAACAGTAATTATTTTTTTTTTCATTGTTAACTAAACGATGCCATACATGTTTTGTTTGCAATTGTGTATGTTTTTTGAGAATTTTGGCGCGGACTGAATTCTGGTGTTTGTGTGTGTATGTGAGGGTGACGGATGGTCGTTCGGTAAAGCGCCTGACTGTTCACCTGAAGGTTCCGGGTTCGATCATCCATGCGGTAACAAATTACATTTTACACATCAACGCTTATAGCATATTTGGCATAAATGATTTTAACAGTAATTATTTTTTTTTTCATTGTTAACTAAACGATGCCATACATGTTTTGTTTGCAATTGTGTATGTTTTTTGAGAATTTTGGCGCGGACTGAATTCTGGTGTTTGTGTGTGTATGTGAGGGTGACGGATGGTCGTTCGGTAAAGCGCCTGACTGTTCACCTGAAGGTTCCGGGTTCGATCATCCATGCGAACCAAGTGATTTTTTTTTCAGATCATGGTTCACTCCATTTCTCCCGTGGTGCCGTCATTGTCATTGCACCATCGGCTATGATGAAAGAAGGGCACTGCAACAAATGTCTCATTAATGGTTTATAGGATCTAAAATTATTTCAAAAAGATAAACATCTCATCCTTACAGGGACTTCATAGATGGTGTGTGTGTGTGTGTGATGGAAGCCGTAGATATTTGTGTGGTAAGGACAGTATATTTACTGTTTATTTGGAATGTAAAGGATGGTTTCCCCATTTTCTCTCTCCTAATCGTGGAGCCGTATAATACTATAGATATATGTATACTACTATCTAATCAACATAAATCATTTACCATTTTACCCAAGAAAGAAAAAATAATCATTTAATATAAAAAAATATTGTGTTTGATGATGCGCGCCAACCAGACCATCGTTCAAGGAAGTTGTTAATTTTTAGTACTAGGATTTGTTCAAACCAAAAAAGAAAAAAAATATAGACAGACATACATACATAGGGACGTTTACGTTTATAAATCAAGTTATTTGTTGACTAGTGCGTCATCTCTGATAGTGTGAACTTTATAATAAACAAAAACAAAATACAAGCGTTCTACAATATTCTTAATGAACAATGAACAATGAATACACCCATTAAATTGTCAGACTTACATTTGTGATGTTTCGATAAATGTGTTTACATCGTCAATGAAAGGATTTATTTCTATTTAATACAACATTCTTATGCAGACCGTTGGAGAGTTTAAAGTCTTGACAGAAACATTAGTGTTTACATCTGTGAAGCATCAGAGTGGCTGGCCATCTGACGGTGAATATATACAGGACGTACCACATTGTGGCTACCTTGGTCAGATGTGCATTCCAAGTAGGTCAATCATGATGCATTTATATATATATATATTATGGCCAATGTTTGCTAGCCACTAGCCAGCTACACTGACCAATGTCCAGGAGACGTTGTGAACAGTATCGTGTGAAAGAAATAATATCAATTACGAACTCTTTGAGTGTGGGAAAACAATAAACAATAAAGTAAGAGAAGATTATTGCAAACATATTGGCCATTGGTCATCACCGACTGCTTTTATCTAATTTGAACGTATATATTTCAGATTTGTAGTTCTTTTGGTACTAATTAAGACAAATAACACTTTTTTCCGTTGTCATCCATTGTTAAATAAAAAAAGTTAATCAACTGACATAGACGGAGCTTTTTTTATTGGTGTTTGTGGGTTTCGAGTTAAATATTTTTTTGATAAGCATTATTTATCTGTCATCATTTGTTACAAGATAAACTTGTATGACATCTAAAGCTGCAAAATAGTTTATAATTTTTTTTACATTTGCAGCGGTTTGTTGCAGAATTTTTACAAATAGTAATAATATCTTATAATCCTTGAATCGCCTAAGCTTAAAATTTTTATAACACACAGATAACTTAATCAAACGAACTATTTTAAATTGCGGCAGATGACCGATCCGAGTGGTCTAATCTTATGGTAATAAATGTCATAATATTCTAACTCACTTATGGTCACATTCGCTATAATCTTTGATTTTAACCTTCTACACATTTAGATCCAAGGCTTTACAGCCACGTTTAGTTAAACTTAGCAGATTGAATTTTTGCAACATTTGATCCAATATTTTCGAGACCGACAATTTAAGTAATGAAAAGAGCTTCGAAATAATAAATTTTTTTCCACTTCACTGATCACACAAACATCACACAAAATATGTTAAAATCAAGTCGGTCACGCCCAGTAGTCAATCTGTTTTTAATAAATGTATCTTTCTTCATGTTTATCAATAAGTCACACTTGTTCATCTTGTGCAACATATGATGACAGTGAAAGAATATTTGAATTCACATTTAGTGTATAAATTAAGCTATAAAGCAAAAAAAAAAAATTCTGATGTGCTGGAGCCTAAACTACTGCAAAAAAAAAATTATCTTTTCGCACTAAAAATGTCACGCAATTGATCCAACATTGTTCATATCGACACTTTTAGGTAAGCCTTATTTGATTAATTATTTGAAATCTTTTTACGTTTTACTTAGTGATACAAAAGAGTACAAAAATACTTAATGTAAATGTATGATCTCATATCCCTCCCCCCCCCCCCCTCTTTTCTTTAAACAAGGGATAACAGAGAAGAAATAATCAACAGTTTTAATCAAGACATTAGAAGCAGATAGCAACGCCAATGGGTCAATCTGTTTGAAATATATTTATCTTACTTTAATGTTTTCCAACACTCAAAGAGTTCATAATTAATGTTATGTTTCATTCGATGTTGTTCATATCGTCACTTTAACATTGGCCGGTCGTACCCAGCCAATGTTCACATGTGCTGGCCAATGTCCAGACAATGTGAACATTGACCAGTTGCGATGGACAATGCCTGACATAGGCCGGCTAGTAAACATTGGGCGTAACACACACACAAACGCACACACACAGACACACACACACATATATATATATAACACTTTTATTCTTAAAACATATGAAACATACGGATTTAAAATAAATTAAAGAGAATACAAATAATATAATCTCTTTTTTTTTCATTTGACTAAAACATAACCAGGTTCTTACAGAGGCTTGTCAGGTTTTAGGGGACTTTTAGATATATAAAATAGGCCCTTTGCATAGGTTACGGTCAGGGCCCTCAAAACATCAGATTTGAAGAGAATATGTTATCGAATAGAGCCCTTCAGCTATTGCCAGGTGTGCTTATCAATAAGAATGGCTCTGCAGTTCGCCTCGCCCTGAGACACCCAAACTAATGCTTCTTTCACATTAGGAAGGGGAGCTTGTGGTGGTGACATGATAGGTGAATGCCTTGCTATTTGGTCTGAAGCTACCAAAACTAAACGTGCCTATATTGAATTGCTTTGACTATAATGTTTGTTTCAGGTGAAGTTAATTTACAGACTGCCTTGATCTCTTCTTTCATCATTGTTGTGGTCATGGTTGCAGTGGCAACTGGCGTTGTCTTCAGGTAAATTTACTGCTTAGCGCTGACCATATATATATATATATATTATATATATACAATGGTCGAAAAGTAAAACACCAAAGTAAGTAACAGAACAGTAAGTAAGTAACAAAACAATAAGTAACTAAACAGTAAGTAATAAATCAGAAACCTAAATGGTCGTAAATAAATGTTTTTTTTTGTAAAATTTATAATAAAAAAAGAAAATTACTGATGGATGCGAAACAATAGGTCAGTTTAAAAGAATTATTTGTATTCATTATATAAACTTGGTAAACTATATTTGATTTAAAACTATATCCCCCTCCTTTTTGTGTTAAATCAAATAACAATTTCGGTTTTTTAAATAAATAACTCAATGATTCTACTCCTTAAAACAATAATATATATAATGGCGATTTCGACTCTGCGTTAAATCGAAAGTTAAGAATGAATACAACAGTATTCCAGTTTAAAATACAATCATGAAAAAATCGTATCTGCCCGAAACAAAAAAAAATTACCTAGCCTACCGATCAAGCCTAAGGGGATATAACTCTATGCAAAGGTTTTGCAGGGTACGGCTAGTAACAAGATAATCTGCTATTTATATCAATTATTTAGGCTTCGTTACATTCAACGTATAAAGAACCTGTACTGGTGGAGAATCGAACCAGATGAACTTCACTCGATGAAAATCCACGTTGCAAGATCAGTTCTTTCTACATCCATACAACAGGTCGGTTCACATTTCATCACCTATCAGATCTTTCTACATCCTTATCACATGTCAGTCTTTGAAGTGCTTGCCCTATTTATAGCTTTAGAAAATGAAGAAGAGAGAGAGAGAGAGAGAGAGAGAGAGAGAGAGAGGGAGGGAGGAAGAGAGAGGGAGGAAGAGAGAGAAAGAGATAGAGAGAGGGGGGAGAGGGAGAGAAAGAGGAGGAGGTAGAGATGGGGGAGAGCGATAGAGATGGGGGAGGAAGAGAGGCGGAGGAAGAGAAGGGGAGAGCGTTAGAGTGAGGAGGAGGGAGAGAGAGAGTGCGGAGGGAGAGAGAGAGATTAGGGATAACCTAACATACCACTTTGATATTAACCTCCTTGTTATCGTATATACTGTTTGATAGTATCTGAGATATTATATCATTATAAAATGCATATGTCTATTTAAATAGTCATGGGGAAGGATGGCCCCGGTTTCGATCTCCGATGAGGATCTGTACAATATTTCAGTTCATGTGAAAGTCTCCCTTGGCGCCGGCATGACCATCGACTATCTGCAATGGTGGGGATGAATGAAGGACACCATACAATCCGTAGAATTAGTGATTTTTTTATGATTTAAGCGATTTCATCTCATCTTTACAGGGACTTCACAGTCATTAAACAGTCCTCTACTATTGACCTAAGAATGCTGACATGTCTCGTGTTATATGTTTATAAATATAGAGGTGAAATTCGCATCACACCTTCGTTTGAAGTGGCATTCTCTCTAATGAATGGATTAATGACATCTTGAAGACCACTGTCTTTGCATACTAATAACTAATAAACAAAAACTTGTGAGAAAAGGATATATCGCAAGGGATTAGGTTTTAATATGAGATAATTAAATCAAACTCTTGGTCGTCACGTCAGAATTCATATAAAAATAACAGCAAAAAACAAACAAAAAACAATAAAAAAAGACAACAATATTCTAATTTAGGATAAAAAAATGATTGTGTTATTATTATCGACCATTTACATTCAATTGTATCTGAGTAGTTGTCATAGTAACCACACCCCATTTGTACACCCTGAGCCTTGTAGTGGTCCTGAGACGACCCTGAATTCTTATACGAAGATTTCACATATACGAATGTGTGTATACTCTCATTACACACGGACAAACATTGACATATTTAGATAAATACATGCGTATAATGGCATGGACCTATAAGTAATCTATATTAATAATAGCGGTCTCGCTTCTGCGTTATATCGCAAGGAGAAATCAAGAATTCAAAATGGCGCCTTGCCGGCGTCTCGATTCGATACATGTTTTTTTTTAAATCTACAGTTTAAAATAGTTACTGCGGTTTTCAAACAAGTAACCCTAAGGCCAAATTGTGAAATAATTCCATTTAAATGTTTGTTTGTTTTTCTGTATTTCTACGACATATTGCATCTTTTAATTGTATTAAAATCATGAAAAAATCGGATCTGTCCAAAAACCACAAATAACCTAGCCCACTGATCAAACCTAATGGATTATAATTCTATGCAAAGGTTTTGCAGGGTACAGCTAGTAAGTAAATAATATATTTTAAAAAAGTACAAATTATGGGATGCAAACGGCTTCATACTACCAGCACTCCTCCCTACCCCGTCCCACAGAATCTAACCCTCCCAAACACCCGTCTATGTATATTTAGAGTTACGTTGTGTACACAGTGGCCCAATACTCAGTCACAACTCAGTTTAATACAACTTTGACTAATACTAATTATTCAGTTCAATTAACACTATCAGAGTAATCATCTTTTATTCCTCCTCAGAATTCAGTAAACACCTCTGATACAGTAGCGTCAACCCGTGACCTAATTATTGGACTATTTAAGGTAAATAATGCATTACTCAATAACTGTACCGTTAAGTTAAACATTCTGTATTGTACCGTCAAGTTAAACATTCTGTATTGTACTGTAAAGTTACACATTCTGTATTGTACTGTAAAGTTAAACATTCTGTATTGTACTGTAAAATTAAACATTCTGTATTGTACTGTAAAGTTAAACATTCTGTAATTGGGTGTGACCGGTTTATCTTTCGTTTCTATGAAAACTAAACATCTTAAGTCTTTTTTCTTATCAGCAAATTTTTTTTTTTTAAGTTTATGTAAATATTCATAAGATTCACCTTGTTCAAACATTTCCTTCATCCACACGGGTAAAATATGGATGTATTACTCAGCGGCGTAACGCGGACATTACGCACCTGGGGGAAAGGAGGGGGGGCTCATTCGTTTTTTCTTCTCCACCTTGACTTCATACAATCTAACTTACTCGAAAAATAATTGAAGAGATGTGCTCAGCTAGTTTTGCGTTGAACGAAATAGCAAAGTTAATCAGCTGAGATGGATTACTTCTCCCCCCTCCCCAATGATACGCCACTGATATAACGATATGTTTGTTCCTCCCCTGTAATTAGTGCTGTCTACCGGGAGTGTTTATCTCAGATGACTTGAGACAAGGTCATAGAGATTCTCTTCATCGATTTTTTTGCAGCTAACATTTTGTTTTTGTAAACCTTTTTGATTTCTAGGGGCAGTTAACCCAGATGCACAACTTATCTAACGTGCACGTAACAGTGAATGGCGGGTTACTGGAGGAATTTGGTAAGGTGAGGCATTATGTCACACATTTTTTAGTAGGTGAGGATTTTTGTCACACAGGTTTAGTAGGTGAGGCTTTTTGTCACACAGGTTTAGTACGTGAGGCATTATGTCACAGAGGTTTTAATAGGTGATGCATTATGTAGCACAGTTTTTAGTAGGTGAGGCTTTTGTCACACAGGTTTAGTAGGTGAGGCGTTATGTCACAGAGGTTTTAATAGGTGAGGCATTATGTAGCACAGGTTTTAGTAGGTAAAGCTTTTTGTCGCACAGGTTTTAGTAGGTGAGGCATTATGTCACACAGTTGTTGTTTTTTAGTACGTTATGTCACACAGTTTTTTTAAGTAGGTAAAGCATTATGTCACACAGTTTTCAGCAGGTGCTGCATATTGTTGCACGGGATTTGCACTTTATTATATAAACTGTTATAATTTCAGTACAGTGTAAAATATTACACGCACTCTTGCAAGCTGCCGGAAAAATAATAATTAAAAAATTGAACAGTTGCAACTTTTTAAAGATATTAATGTATCCCTATAACAATTTCAACCAGTTCCAGATATAAACCTTCCAAATGTTAAATTAGTTGTATTTTTCTTTATCCGATTCATCAGATTCGAGATATGAACCATCCAAATGTACTTCGAATTCTGGGGGCATGTTTGGAGGGTGACAAGAAAGTCATCGTCACAGAATATTGTCAGAAAGGAACACTCCAGGTATATAAAAACCAAGGCCGTAGCCAGAATTTTTTTTTTGGGGGGGGGGGGCTGTGCGGAGAGTTTTATATAAGAAAAAATTGGAACGCAATGATAAAGAAGTATATTTTATAATAAAATTTGATTTTGCCCCTGTTCCCCGTTAACTCATCTATTCACTATACCATTATGACCAACCATCAAAACAAACAATTACATGTGTACTTAAGATCTCACTCTTTAGTCACACATCCGTCCATACTCTACACCAGAGGTTTTCAACCTTTTTTATTCTGCGGACCCCTTAGACATTCCAAGCTTGGGTGGCGGACCCCCATAACCCAAGGCGCCCTGGCTTCAACTTTTCGTACCTCAGGTTGGGGAAGAATATGTCTTAAGTTTGCGGATGCAATCTACTTAAATTCTGCTAAACGGTAGGCCTAGCCTAAGTTACGGACAAAACATGTAAAAAAAGAGGTTTGTCAGCATCGGTCCCCACTGCGGTGAAGCCGAATGGTATAGATTCTGGATCATACTGGCGCCGTTTTCTTTTTCTTCGACTTTGGCTGCTTGATCATCAGAATCTTCCAGGTTCTGGTCAGTTTTCCTCTTCACAAATGTATCCATGCTACTAGCAATGGACAGTTTACTTATACAAATATTGATAAACACATGAACAACAACAGTTTAGTCCCGTTGACTCAGATCTCACAGGAAAAAAAAATTAGAGACAAAGTTTCAGAGTGGAGAGGGTTATATAAGGTAACTATCTGTTCATATTCTGATGACGAAAACTCATTAAATCTACGACTTTAATAAAACAAATTCAAATCTCATCAAATATTTTGAATTGTTTACCAACATTTTAAAAAGTATTTGTCACATAAGCAAGTCACATAACGACAGAACAGCATAATAGGTTCATCGCTAGAATCTTGCACCGTTTCATCGATGCGTTAACAAAAAGTCCCTATTATCGTTCTGGCCTATTTTCATATTAAAAATGTACGAAAAATCTACTTCCAACCAAAAAATATGTGTGTGTCATTTAAAATTAACATGCGCAGTGTATATCAGCAATTTGATATCAAAAACTTTTCTCTAAGATTATTTCTAGGCCAATCTAGGCTTAGATTTAGATCTAGGCCCAGTAAGTAAGAAATATTGCCAAGATGACTCAAAAATTCACTGCAAGAGTACATGTAGTATGCAGTCTAGTTCAGACTTCAGACGAAATATAAGGAAATACCAGAGATTTTCAATTCTACACATTGTTGTCTGTGCCTGAAACATTGACATAGCTAGTATTTTTTTGTTTACCTAAAAGCTAACCAATCAACCAAACCAAGCAATAATTTATACAAGAAAAATCACTACTTTCCTTGACTTGCCCACGGACCCCTTTGAAGCTCCCCACGGACCCCCAGGGGTCCACGGACCACAGGTTGAAAACCTCTGCTCTACACCTTTACTTGGTCTTTTTCTTAACATTTCTACACATGGCTGTCTTTTCTACCTATCATTAAAGAAATATAGTGATACTTCCAAATGCGGGCTTAAACTGTTACTAAAAGTTGTTAGAATATCAGATTGGTATTGTATACATTCAGCTTTTTCTTGTATAAATCATACAAAATGGATTGATCTGTTCCTATATCCACAGAGAAATAGTTTGTCGCCAAATGATTTTTACGGTAAACAAAAAAAGCAACAAGCTTGAGTTGGTTAAATGTAGAAAATACGAGTGATGAATACACTAAGCCGTTATTATAAAAAAAAATAGCACAGGAAGAACATCTTAAAAAGTAGCACACAAATTGCGAACATCTCACGATTTGCTGTCACTTGAGTTTCATCCAAGTACATCTCTTATGTGTGGCATTGAGAAATCCACTCGATGGTAAAAAGAGGTGCTCAAAAACATTCTAAACAAAGCGCCATGCGCTCGAATTCCGTCTCAGCCGGATTACGGAATAATTTTCCTTCAGATTCCGTTTATTATTTTAGCTAAACAAGGGCATCGCCAAGTAATTTTTTTTGCCGTATAAATACTTTCCCCTGATTTAATTTAAAGTGCAAATAAAATTTAATGAAAACTAAATAAAGGATAATTTTTAGAGCATTTTCGAAAAAAAAAATGCTCTATTCTCCCCGTTTTGTCTGTCTGTCTGTCCGTCATCACCCTAGATCTCAACAACCATAAGTCCTAGACCCATGATGTATATATCATTTTGTAGGTCTTGGCCTGCCAAGAAATGACTTTTTTCCATTTCGCGATCTGACCTCTCAGGGCCGTAAAAGGGGCCTTATAAAGTACCGTTTTTACTATATAAGCTATATTAATTATGGAGCGCCCTATATCTCAGCAACCATAAGTCCTAGACCCATGATGTATATATCATTTTGTAGGTCTTGGCCTGCCATGTGTACATCAAAAGTTCATTTCGCGATAGGACCTCCGAGGGCCGGGCTTCAGGGCTCCGAAGGGGCTTATTATATATTATATATATAGCCCCATTCTACACCTTGTACGTTCAATAACCCGTTCATTTGGTGCGAAATACTGCAGCACGTAGTTTCACCAAGATTTATTAAGAAACTCATCAAATGAAATAGTAAGCTTGTGTTCTGAGTTTAATTGAAAGTATCAGAGCTATGCAACAATTGACGGAGTTTTCGGACGATCAAATGACTACAATTTCGAATGTTTTCAATTATGAGTCCTATTTCAGTAACCACAAACCACTTGTAGTTAGATTTAAGAGAAAATAATTTTTTTCAAATATAAAGAAACGTCTTTATAATATTTTTTTTTTACATATATATGCATTACACAATTGAATTTATAAACATTTCCAAATTGTACAAATATTTACTGAAATATAACATACGTACTGATACATACACGAAAATGCGCTAACACGTCCTGTGTCCAGAATGGAACAGGCTTAATTGCTTGTTTGTTACATAGAAACTATATATATATATATATATATATATATATATATATATATATATATATATATATATATACGTATACATATATTTGTAAAGGAATATGTAAAAACATTTTTTCTTGAGTTATTATCAACTTAGTTTTTTTTTTTTTAAATCACGAATTATATAAACAAGTATATTCTTTAAAAATATTTGAACTATAATTAGTCAGAACAAATTAAATTTATATTTTTTTACCATTAATGTTTATTATCATAACATATTCCAGTATTTCACCGTAGTTGGGTGACTGCATGTAGCAGCTACATGTATACCATCTCTACTGACACGATGGGTAGCAGCTACATGTATATCATCTCTACTGACACGACGGGTAGCAGCTACATGTATACCATCTCTACTGACACATACTTTTTTTTTTTACAAGTGTTCATTAATGTACAGTGTTCAGCAGTGGCGTAGCGAGCTTAACTCGCGCCCGGGTCAAAATATATCTTTTTAGCGCCCCCCCCCCATTCGAAAACCATATAATATTATATGTAAAATATACCATTTGCGCCCCTTTGTGAGTAGCGCCCGAGCATGATGCCCCCATTGCCCACCCTTCACTACGCCTCTGGTGTTCAGTTATTGCCCCGACCCCACCATAATTTATTGATTAATGCCACACCGAAATTTATTGATTAATGCCACACAGGTTCTAATTAATACTTTCACCCTCTACTCATTTTTAAGAACGCTGTAATTATTTTATTAAGAATTACCTTCTAGTGGAAACATAACTCTGTCAGGTAATTTTTTATTTCATTCAGGACTTGCTAATGGACACAAACTTCAAACTGGATGCAGTGTTTTCATCGTGTATTCTTAGTGATATTGTCAAGGTAAGTCACTCATGTTATTTTTCGCTATTTCGAGTTACCTTTGCAACAAATCTTCAGTAAAATAAAAATAATTAAAATGACGTACAGTCAGTGACTAGAGTAGGGGCAGCTCCTACCTTTTCTACAGGGTCATTCCTTGTCAACTCAACCAGTTTTTTGACAATTGTTCCCCCGACCCTCTCAGATCTTCCTGAAATTTTTATGGCTTGTGGTACATTCAAATTTGAGTGATTCCTGAAAATTTCAGGTCATTTGGTCAAAAGCTTTCCGAGATATGATTTTTTAAAGTTTTAAGGGTAGTCGCGAGTTCGCGTGACATTTACATTTTCGCGATATTTGAACGTGAATATTTCAAAAACTAAACGAGGTATCAGGCTGTAATTTTCAGTATTTACTCATTGTTTTATTCTAAGTTGAATGATGTATTTATCTCAAGTGTAACTGGCACACAGAATGCCCTAAAAAATTCCAAACATTGCACTTCAGACAGTTTTCATCAATATTTGACCCGGTATAGTCAAGAACCTATGAAATAATGTTTGTTATTCAGTTAGTAAGTACCATATATGTGTTTATTATTTTGATAGAGAATTCCTGTTAATCAGTAATAGTGTACTCATGGTGGGCCCCTTTAAGCATCTTGGTCGTCCATTTGTGCACACATTGCGACCTCCAGATGACCATGTGGACAGTAATTCACACTTTTCATATTTTGCACATGTGTTAACCTTGGCAAGTACTAGCTATGGTGAAAATTTCATGTTGGTGTCTTAACGCCTTCTTGGTGAAAAATCTGCATGAAATTGCATGATTTCTACACTATCGTGGACCATAGTAATTTTGAATGTTTGAACTGACATCTTTGATGGACTGGGTTTTCTTATTGTGAATTTCGTTATTTTACTTGACAAATATATTCTGATATGTTTCTTAGTGATTATGTACTTTTAAATGAATTTTTTTGTGTAATATTAGCTTGCAAAAACATCATGAATGTAATGTAAAAATGTCAAAAAAATTTTTTTCAATGGTTTCTTAATTATTTCAGTTTATATCACAGTATGGTCAGATTTCATGTAATTTAAATAAAAATTATGAAATTTCTTTTTTTAATTTTATAAGAAAAATTTACTTTTAAAAAAATTTATGACAATTTATTTGATCTTTGGAGCCTTCGTTAATAGGTCACATGAGTACTCATTTCTTTGTCTTCGTTTATCTTATTATTGATATAACTTATTCCTCTATGTGACGTCAGAATTTATAGAACTAATATATATATATATATATATATATATATATATATATATATATATATATATAACAAAACTCAGTGCAGTACACAATATAACAAATACTTTAATACAACTATAATACAACTCTGCTTATTTAAAGATCTCATAACTACTTCTATTATGACAGACTACAAAATCTATGTCTATTCTAAGCCTGTCAGCGCTATACTCTACTACACCTTTCTCTCATCTAATGTATATTAACTTATTCTAACTTAACTTTATAATGGTCGGGGGTAGGGGTGATCATGCTCTCTACGCATGTGTCATTACGGGCAACAAAGTAAGTTGGGAGCTTGAGCATAACCTTGGGTTACGTAACACGGCCAACAAAGTTTACTTCAGTAAAGTTTTTGACCAAATGGCCTGAAATTTTCAGGAATCACTCAACTTTGAATGTATCACAAGCTATGAAAATTTCAGGAAGATCTGAGAGGGTCGGGTGAACACCACTGGTTGACATGGAATGACCCTACAGCCACGGGCGGCACCAACTCTCGTTACGTTAGTGAATACAGTTCAAAATAATGTAACGAAACTTAAATTATAACTGGACTACAACTAGGTTAGCGAGATACAAATGGATCAAGTCGTTCAGTATTTCTCTACGACTGTGTTTTTACATCTTTGAATACATTTGTTAAGTTGTCAAAACTCTCGCATTTATTAGGTAGTTTTTGGGTCTGAGATTAAACAGTAACCTCTTGCTTTCAACAGACACGTTAGAATTAATACACTTAAGAAGAGTTGTCTACTATCAAAGATAAAGTTGTGAATATAAATATATATATATATATATATATATATATATATATATACATATATATATATCTATCTATCTATATATATATATATATATATATATATATATATATATATATATATATTGAATGTTAATACTATTTGGGTCATATGCTAGTTTCTATGTTGTATGAGTTTAACTATTGTGGGTGATGGAAAATCGTCACATAAATCTAATATTTTCTGTACAGCCATTTATAAGTGGTATTAAAGTTATTTGGTTGATTAGTTATCAAGAGTTATTTGATGTGTATATGTCATATATATGTGTATGTCGAACCTACGGGGACCTGGGTGAACCTCTCGCCAATGTACCCCTATATATATATATTAAAGTCGTTGGTATGATTTAAAGCACATTATGTTTTAGATGTTTATTTTTTGTAAAATGTAAATAATTAAGAGTTTCTTTTTTTCAAACAGGCCTTGGAATATATACACAAGCACCCGCTCCGAGTTCACGGTCGTCTGACAAGTGACGTCTGCTTGATTGACTCACGTTTTTCTGTCAAAGTGGGTCACTACGGTCTCCCTTCTATCTATGGATATGCCAACCCAAAAGGTGTGTCTAGGGATATTAGGTCAAGTTTAATCTAAGTATTGCTCATCTTGGAAAAAAAATAAATGCATCCAAACTTTTTTTTAAAAATACATTTTATTCAAGTGTGCACACATTTAGCATCGTTTCACTCAACTTTTGATATTTTAACTTTCAAAACATCTAAAACAGCGCAGTGGTTCTAAACCTTTTACGCTTAGCTAACTATGACATCATTTGTGGTTTATCGTCCACCTCGTGAAACACTTGTTTTGTTCCCGTGACCCATCAGCTAGAAAAATAGCCATCAAAAAACGTTGATAAATCAATCATTAATTATTTTTATAGATTTTTCTTTTTTACTTGGAAGATTTACAACATATAGATAAAGTTGCAATTTTGTTTATATACATTTTTCTTTTTACTTGGAAGATTTACAACATATATGGAAATAAAGTTGCGATTTTGCATATTTAGATTTTCGATCATTTATTTGTAAATTTAAACTTTGTCACAACCCACCGATGGGTCATTACCCAACAATATGTGATTCACTGCTCTAGCACCAACATGTCGTCTTAGTAATGCAGGTAGTAAATATGACATTTATTTCAAAGTTGTGTGTACACGTTTTGAAAATGTAAAAATAAACGTGTGCCTGACTCTGACATTCCAAACAATTATATATATATATAATTATTATATATATCACTTGCGCTACTCACAAAGGGGCGCCAAATGGTATATTTTACATATAATATTACATGGTTTTCGAATGGGGGGGGGGGCGCTAAAAAGGTTTTGTGCCCCGGGTGCGAGCTAAGCTGGCTACGCCACTGTATAACATGGGTAGGCACGTATACAGTCTCAGATAGCAGCTCATAGCTTTAAGAGCCACACAATTTTTATATTTCAACATGCTCGTTGAAGAATAATTCTAAGAAAAAATAATATATTAAAAAAAAAGATTACAATTTTTTAAAGTAGGTCATAATAAATTCAACACAGTACAGCATTAGGCTAAACATTGCTATTGTACCTCATTAAATAGTCTTATGGCGATGGCGCATTATTCTAAAAAAAAGTAAATCAATGTATCTTCTCTCTCGACAAAATTTAGATAATATCTGGGTGGCCCCCGAGCTCCTTGCTTGTCCTGGTCGGGCCACACAAAAAGGAGATGTTTACAGTCTTGCTATCATAATGTCAGAGATATTGACACGGGAAGAGCCAGATATTGATAGCAACGATCAAATGACGTCATATGGTAAATAGTGACATCGTATGTTAAATAGTGATATCATTTGATAAATAATGATATCATATGGTAACATTATATGGTAAATAATGACATAATTTGGTAACTAATGACATCATATGGTAAAGGATGACATCATAATGGTAAATGATGACATCATACGGTCAGCCCCGTAGCGTGAAAATTCTACAGGAGGGGCCAGGCATTCTATAGCAGGGGCCAGGCGGGGGGGGCAGATAATATATTTTACTAAGTAGAACAAATTAGCGGGGGGGGGGCAGACAAAACGCAGGGGGGGCCGGCCCTCCTCGCCCCCCACACGCTACGGGCCTGCATACGGTGAATATTTATCTATGCTAAATAATGACATCATATGAAAAATAAATATATATGTTGTTAACAAAAAAAAAAAGTCAGTATTTGGTACATGATATTTTTTCCCTTTTAAAAGCTTTATAAAGTTTCATTTAACTTAATTTGCATAAAAGAAAATTTCTTTCTTTTTTTTTTATCCCCCCACCCCCTTGTCTAAAGCAATGTTGAGTAGATCAAAGGTCCACAATGAATCACCAGTGAGTACCAGGGACAGTATCTCAAAAGAAAGTATTGTCATAAAGAATTTGATGACAGAATGTCTGTCCAGAGACCCAGACAAGAGGCCATCACTACAAATTATACTTAGTACGATGCATGCTTTGATGCTGTGAGTAAATACATGTATAAAGTATAATGTACAGTGTGCATTGTACGCGAATAAAAACACCATCTTAATTATAACAGCTCCCTTTTAATTAATTCGTATATTGATAATATGAGTATGACTAACTAGTGCCGCCGATGGGGGGAGGCAAATGCCCAGGTGCCCGGCGAATTTTAGGGGCCCGGACTGAGCTGGCCAATCAACTTTTGAAAATATAATTATCAGCACGCGTGGCCCGTGACAGCCTTCCACAGGGGCCCGAAATTTCTGTCGGTGGGCCTGTGACTAGCTAGGCCGTTCATTAGCCTTCCTGATTTTGTTGATGTGAACATTTTGTATGCACCCGGGCAGCAGATAAGGTAGATGCGGCACTGCTTACGGATACCCATTATTCAATGAGATGCTACTTACTAATACACTCGGAGATTTTTAGATCCACATATAAATTTCGAAAATAATAAGTTAAACATTACCTTGAATACCACCACGTAAAAAGTTTTAAATTTAGTCTTACTTTTGATCAGTCTTCACTTGCGCGCGAACGTCTTTTTGCCGAACACAATTTTACAGGCCTACTTATAAAAAAATCAAAGATTGTTATCGCCACATTTTTCGTTGCAAATTTTAACTTTTTTTATGTAGCATTGTATTATTATTATACATTTATACATTAAGACTGACTGTGCTCTAAATACTGAAAAATCGTTTTAAATTTGACTTTATATGAAACAAAAAGCTAACATTTAAATTCAAACGTCTTTCAGGAATGGATAAGGTTTAGAATAGGAATATTCACTGTGTATCATTAAAAGCGTTTATTGTAATGTACTTTTCGGAATTGAGCCATTATCAGTACTTTTAGATTCTTTTGTATGAAACATTTCAGCAAAACTAATCAGTCTGGCAGTCTAGTGGACAACTTACTCCAGAGACTGGAGAAATACAGCAGTAACCTGGAGAAGATTGTAGACGAGAAGGTCAGCGAACTGAGCCAAGAGAAACACAAGTCGGAGGAGCTGCTCAGACAGATGTTACCTGCGTAAGAAAAATTCATTATAAATAACAGAACTGCCGCGATAAAGTCTTCTTCCCCTGACAGATCGTTAACAGATCTTGAGAGGTCCACGACAGACCATTGAAAAATCCCTGACAGATCTTTGATATATACATGGAAGGTCCTTGAAAGATACATGGAAGGTCCTTGAAAGATCCCTTCCAATGAAAATCTGTGTGTCCCCTGACTACTCATTTAATGGTAGATGAGGTAAAGCATTGGGGCCCTAAATGCTCAGGCACCTGACTAAAGTTAGGAGCGCCTTACCCCAAGCCACGGCCCTGTATGTAAACGTGAAGTCCGTCTAGTCATGGAACACATTTTAACTTAATGAATTTCGCTATAAACATTTGAATGTACTTAACACCTTAATATGTGGGATGAAGTAGCCCGAACATTTGTCATGGGGTCCCGTGCCTTGTGGGGCAGGGGGGGGGTGGGGTGGTGGCTTCGCTTTGAAATTTATATTTATTTCTTTATTTTGCTGAAACAATGGGGTGGGTGAAGTCAACAGGCCCCAGGATGTATGTCTAAAGTGTGATGAAATAATAATGGCAATTATAATAGGAGAAACACTCTTACAGGAAGAGATTGTTAGTCAATCCTGAGTTATATCCCCTCATCCAAAAAAATTAATTGCGAGCTTTTTGATTCAAAGATCCAAACCAAAACTTGTAAGAACAAAATGAAACAACAAATACAAAGATACGGATATTTTCAAAATTATTTTTTTTTATTAAATGTATTTTTAAAAACATAATCTTTTAGATAGAATCCGAAAACAGTTTATAAAACACGTGGTAAATCTTGGTATGTGTATCTATACTCCAACTTTCGATGATGAATCAAAGGTCTATCTATCTATCTATCTATCTATCTATCTATCTATCTATCTATCTATCTATCTATCTATCTATCTATCTATCTATCTATCTATCTATCTATCTATCTATCTATCTATCTATCTATCTATCTATCTATCTATCTACCTAACATCAGTTTGAAACCTATCTAGGCCAGTGGTGGACAGGTTAAAGTCGGGTCTCCAGGTGGAGCCAGAGTTCTATGAATGTGTGACCATCTACTTCAGTGATATCGTGGGATTCACAGACATTTGTTCTATATTAGAACCTGTGCAGATTGTCAAGATGCTGAATAATTTGTACACTTGTTTTGATGAAATTATTGGACACTTTGATGTTTATAAGGTCAGTTTATGTGCCGTAGATGTTTACACATTCAGTTTAAGTGCCATAGATGTTCTGACTTTAAAAGGTTTACAATTGTTTTAATATTTTCCACGTCTCTCAAAAAATAAATAATTCTTGTCGCTTCAAAACGATGTAAATCCCCTTGAGGATGCAACGGTCGATGTCACAGATTCCATTATTTTCCTTTAATAAATACATCTTACCATTTCTTAAATATACACATTTGTTTCATTTGAATATTGACGAAAACTTATTATCAGTGTGTTGCGACAGTTTTTGTTGGTGTGTACATTGGTGTACCAGGGCTGCTTAGCAAATTTAACCTGCCTTGGGCATGATGTCACGCTATAAACACGTCAACAAAACTTTTATGAACACGACCGAACTAAATCTGATTGGTTCATTTGCGCCTCGTGTACCTACCTACCTCGTCTAGTCAGGTAATTTTAAAATCTATTGCACTAAAGATTACAATCCTAGCACGGAAAGTAAGAATGCCATTTAATAGCACCCAACAGGCCCGTAGCCGGCTCAAAGTACGCAGGGAGGCACCAATACCCAGCAAGAGGCACCTCTACTTTTTCTTTATTTTTTCCTCTTTTTCTTCTTTTTTAAGATGGGGGGGGGCACTCCACACCTTGGCTACGGGGTTGGCACCCGATGACTACTTTTAAAGTCGGCACTATGTTTGCATGCTTTATTGATATTTTATCTCATTACTTCATTGAGCCAGTCGTTGTGAGGCTCGTGAGAGCCGCATTCTGTTTTATATCCAGTATAAAGTCAATTTAAAAAATAGTCAGTTTTGAAATTCAATTAAAAAAAAGTTGACTCCATGCGACTAGATCAGATGTCGGCAACCTTTTGAGAAAAAAAGAGCCAAAAGTTATAATTTACAATTTTCTCAGGCTTTAAAGAGCCGCTAAAATTGTTGTTCCAATATTATGGTATTTGATTGGGCCGCAATTTGACATCGAAAGAGCTGCAACTTGACATCGAAAGAGCCGCATGCGGCTCGCGAGCCGCAGGTTGCCGACCCCTGGACTAGCTCTAGACAACAAAAAGCCACACGGAACTCTATTAGCCAACCGCGACTTAGAGAGCCATCCGCGACACTAAGAGCCACCACAAACTCTAAGAGCCATAAGTTAGTGCATGAAGTTTTTTGAACAATTATATCTATTTGAAATTCTTAAAGTTTGGCACATAATAATTTATTTTGAATAGCAATGGTCTTACAAAAAAGTACTTCCTATAGATAGGTTAATATACATAACGAATGCATACTTAATTATTTGTTTCGTCAATGTAAACAAATACTGTAGTCAAAACGGAATGAAAGATTGCTAATAAAAAGTCAGCCCAGCATTATTAAAAAACTAAATTACATTCTTTAAGTCATTTTGCCGATTGAGTATCATGAGATGCTCGATCAACAGTGAGTATAAAAATAACAAATATGGAGGTGGTCGGTAATAGAGATTCGAACTCGGGATGCGCATTCTGTATAATGTAAACTCATTGACTGAATGGCACACGGTCCATTTTTCTTTGTTGCACCTTTACAGGTGGAGACCATAGGTGACGCCTACATGGTTGTGTCGGGGCTGCCCACAAGAAACGGCAACGAACACGCCCGTCAAATCGCCCGCATGTCACTTGTGTTGTTGACTGCTGTCACAAATTTAGAGCCCTTGAACACACCCACACGAGACAGGATCAAACTCAGGATTGGATTAAACTCAGGTCGGTGGTGACATTGAATCAACTGAGATCGATACGCACAACCGCACAACAAATTAATGGGCTTCTTTTGTTGTGTACTCAATCAGGGCCGCCGCCAGGTAATCCTGGGTCCCACAGTACCCGACTGGGCCTCTGAGAACAGGTCGCACAACCTCCCAGAGTACCCGACTGGGCTTTTACGGTACTCGACTGGGCCTCTGAGAACAGGTCGCGCAACCTCCCACAGTACCCGACTGGGCTTTTACGGTACTCGACTGGGCCTCTGAGAACAGGTCGCACAACCTCCCACAGTACCCGACTGGGCCTCTGAGAACAGGTCGCACAACCTCCCACAGTACCCGACTGGGCCTCTGAGAACAGGTCGCACAACCTCCCACAGTACCCGACTGGGCTTTTACGGTACTCGACTGGGCCTCTGAGAACAGGTCGCACAACCTCCCACAGTACCCGACTGGGCTTTTACGGTACTCGACTGGGCCTCTGAGAACAGGTCGCGCAACCTCCCATAGTACCCGACTGGGCTTTTACGGTACCCGACTGGGCCTCTGAGAACAGGTCGCACAACCTCCCACAGTACCAAACGGGCCCCTTCTGTACCCAACAGCCATAAAAGGATAAGGGACCTTGCCATGTATTCAGGTAGAAACACCTTGGGGTGGCCTGGAGTCTGTGAAAGTACTTGTGCGGGTTGTGTAATTAATTACCGGTTTCCTGTATTCCAAGAATGTAGTTATCCGACACGTGAATATAACGTGTATCTTTTGTGAAGTTCACTATGCTACTACTATGTCGATTATGTATATGATTATTTAATAGGGAAAGGACTTCGGTACATTTTGACTGAAATGGCAAGGCAGGGAGAGTTTGGGAATGTGTTGTATAATGTAAACATGGTATGGGGTGGGGTATATATTTTTTAAAAACTAATTCATTCGTTTTCTGCACGTTTTCCATATAAAAGTTATACCATTGTTTGAAGAAACCAAGAAAACCAGGACATAATCAGCTCTATAGTTGAAAGCCCATAATGTTTCAATGACTGCCGGAGTCAGACAAGAAAACCTAGAGCAAAGATACTTGAACTTTTTTCTTATCTCGATATAGGAGACACACGAATGATATAAATTGTGATAACTAGAAGGAAAAATAGAATCATTGCATTTTTTTCATACAGATTTATCAAATGATAATGTCGTATACGGGTTGTTAGCAGTTTTCACATAGCGAGTCTGTCCAACTCTCACATACACATAATTATATGTTAGAACAACTAGTCTATCAAACTCCCACATACACATAATTATATGTTAGAACAACGAGTCTGTCAAACTCCCACATACACGTAATTATATGTTAGAACAACCAGTCTGTCAAACTCCCACATACACATATTTATATGTTAGAACAACGAGTCTGTCAAACTCCCACATACACGTAATTATATGTTAGAACAACGAGTCTGTCAAACTCCCACATACACGTAATTATATGTTAGAACAACCAGTCTGTCAAACTCCCACATACACATAATTATATGTCAGAACAACCAGTCTGTCAAACTCCCACATACACATAATTATATGTTAGAACAACCAGTCTGTCAAACTCCCACATACACATAATTATATGTTAGAACAACCAGTCTGTCAAACTCCCACATACACATAATTATATGTTAGAACAACCAGTCTGTCAAACTCCCACATACACATAATTATATGTTAGAACAACCAGTCTGTCAAACTCCCACATACACATAATTATATGTTAGAACAACCAGTCTGTCAAACTCCCACATACACATAATTATATGTCAGAACAACCAGTCTGTCAAACTCCCACATACACATAATTATATGGTAGAACAACCAGTCTGTCAAACTCCCACACACACATAATTATATGTTAGAACAAAGAGCCTGTAATTTCCTCCTGCCGTGATGCTCCCCCTCTCTACATAATGCCAATATAGTATTTACATTATTGGTAGCCATGTAATCTTGTCTAACATGTAATCTAGTCAGTCATGTAATCTAGCCTATCATGTAATCCAGTCTATCATGTAATCTAGTCAGTCATGTAATCTAGTCTATCATGTAATCTAGTCAGTCATGTAATCTAGTCAGTCATGTAATCGAGTCTGTAATGTTATCTAGTCCGCCATGGAATTTAGTCAGTCATGTGATCTAGTCCGTCGTGTAATCAAGACAGTCACGTTCACTGGTATTCCCCACAGGTCCAGTCTGTGCTGGTGTTGTCGGTCACAAGATGCCGCGGTATTGTCTATTCGGTGACGCAGTCAACATCGCATCTCGCATGGAGTCCAATGGAAGAGGTAAGTGATGTCAATATAGTGAGTGAATGTCGCTCTTCACGCGTAATAAAATGTGTGTGAGTATACAACCAGTTAAAAAGCAATCACTTTAAAAACCGTTAATCAATATTGAGAAATAAATGAACAAGCATAATTTGGTTTAATTGTCGTTGGGATATTTAACAATTTTTAAAATTATTTATTGTTTCTATTATCCTGAAATAATTTAAAACTTTTCGACACAATGTTTTATATGTTCATATCTAAACACCCTCTTAATACTGTTTCAAATGTTTATATCTAAACACCCTCTTAATACTGTTTCAAATGTTTAATTTAAACACACTCTTAATACTGTTTCAAATGTTTATATCTAAACATCCTCATAATACTGTTTCAAATGTTCAATTTAAACACCCTCTTAACACTGTTTCAAATGTTCAATTTAAACACCCTCTTAATACTGTTTCAAATGTTTATATTTAACACCCTCTTAATACTGTTTCAAATGTTCAATTTAAACACCCTCTTAATACTGTTTCAAATGTTCATTTTAAACATACTTTTAATACTGTTTCAAACATGACTTTTTCTGTAGATTTGGAAAGATGTCAACTTACCAGTCGTCACAGTGTAAGAATTTAGGACAGGGGTGGGTAAACTTTCTGAGTCGCGGACCACATTGGTCTCTTAAATTAGATCTGAAGGCCGGCCGGATGATTATATCAAATATATATGGAGTGTTGACATGAGCTAATAGAAATGAAATATTAATGTCCTAAACTAAAACTAGAGTGCTGTGTTACACTCTGCAACACGAGCAGCGGGTAGAATTAAACAGCCCGGAGGGTCTTTGTCTATGGCTGATTTAAGGCATCGTTGACGGCTGTCATGTCTATTGTATAGGCCAACCACGGGTCACGAGTTGTTTGATCCAAACCACACTCTGCTCCTCCCCGCTCCATCACATCTATGACGTTTTCATTAATTTATATTCAAGAGTGAGGTGGAGAGCCAGTTCATTTTGTGTAAATCCTCAAAACTTGTTACACGATGGTCTTCGAGTACCGATTAGATGACCATTTTTGCACCGTCTCGGTTTGAAGAAAAAAAATGTATGTGGTAAAATTACAATGACTTATGAATGTCTAAAGATGTTTTTTTTTAAGATGATTGCAATGTCATCTTCTTCTTCCTTTGGCTCTGCAGCCCATTTAGGGCCCTGGCCTGCCATACTACTCTTCTCCACTTTTCCCGATCCATGTTCTTCTTCCTCCACTCTCTCACTCCAATGGCTTTAAGGTCTTTCTCCACTTCCTCTAACCATCTGCTTCTTGGTCTGCCTTTAGGCCATTTCTCATTGGGTGTTGCCTTATATATTGCATTTGGACATCTGTTGTTTTCCACTCTTTCTATGTGCCCTACCCACCTCTATCTATCTATTCATTTTAATTTCAGCTGTTATATTTGGTTCTTCGTACAGTTCGTACAGCTCTGAATTGGTTCTACTTCTCCACTTGTTATTGTCCTTTACTGGCTCATATATTGTAATGTCATCAGTTAACATAATTTTATATTGTAATGATAACGATATGTCAACCATAAATGATTATATATATCATCGACTCACATAATTTACCTGTAGTTGTGTAAGTTATTAATGTTCAGTCCAATGCAGGTGCAAAGACGTAAAATCAATTTATTGGCCGCAATTTATTTTTCAAATTAAAAAAGGTACTAAACTACCATAACCATATTACCAGATGAGTGATTCGAATTTATAAAAGACTGTTGCAGTGAAACTCACTCTCATGTCAGACGGGATGTACTCATTAAATATGGCAATTTTTTTTTAAGCTTTGACTGAAGACCAACACGTTTCATAATTCTTGGAAAGGGGGTGGGGGTTGCTTTTCTCGTTTACTACAAAAGATTGTATACAATAATATTGCATAATTATGTGACATTATGTCAATGTTATTAACGCTGACCATTAACATGTGTTTTTTATGTGTCTCTCTCCTATATATGTTTATACATAAATAAATGTATTTCAAGAGATGAAAATTCACATCAGTTGCAGCACAGCCCAGATTTTGGAAACTTTTGGAACATTTTGTCTCAAGTCTAGAGGACTTGTGACTATAAAGGTCAGTGCTTGAAGTTGTATTTTATACCTTAGGAAGCCCAGGCACGCAAATATAACAAAAATAAAAACGTTAAACCAGGGTTGGCAAATACACGGCACACGTGTCAAACTTGGCACGAAAGAAAACTGATGAACATTTTTTGTTACGTTATAAAAATGATATTAAATAAAACATATAATACATAGGCTATTTCTGTAAAAACAGAAGGCATCGGCATGAGCAAAATAAATTTAATTTTAATTTTCATCTTTTTTTGGAACGCGCAAAATGAAATAATTTCAATCAGTTTTATTTTTGGTACTGTGACACAATCCCATCAATCACGTCTCAAACTGAAGGTTGTCTTAAAATGTTTATTTAACTGGTCAATCTCATCAAATGCCTTGATGGACTTAAGGAAATATTTATGATAGAGGGAATAATACATTCTAACACTGACAAAACTTTGTACTGTATTCTAGTCTTTGAATATTATGCACTAAGTCCATGTTTGTATCACATTTAAAATTTAGTCCTGCTCACAGATTATATAATATCTAATCCGTGGTCCTGATCACATATTATATGATATCTAATCCTTAGTCCCGTTCACATATTGTATAATATCTAATACGTGGTTCTGTCATAATTTTCACCCAGAGGAATTGCGAACCTTTCATTTTGTAATAAAATTATATAAACGATAAAAATAAAGGGTCAACGGGCCAATTCATTTGTTTCTGTTACCTCGACATTTAAAGGAATTATTTGTTTATCACAACGCTCTGCTGCCTTTACTTCCCCAACTTAAGTCAGGCTCCCATTTAAAGCTGGGTGGGCCTGAGGGAATTTGAGTGCCCCGAGTTGGCCGACCACAGGGTGGACCAGTCGGGTATTGGTGGCCATCGCCCTTTATGGCAGTTCCCAGTTGTTGAGGATCGAGCTTAATATCTCACGGGCTCTAAGTGACTAAGTCTCAGCCCGCAGTTATCACTGAGAGAGTTGAGAGAGAGAGAGAGAGAGATAGAGAGAGAGAGAGAGAGAAAGAGAGAGAGGGGGGACTTTGACTAATCAGGACCTGGAAAAATTACCTTGGTTCTCTCCAAGGATCGAACCCGGAACTCTCAGTCAAGCGCTCTACACCACTTGGCCACACGTCCCTTCAAATATATGATAAGACAGTAAACTGTAACAGTGTAACATATAGATAAATCATGATTGCTATAAACATGCACATAATGATAACGTTTTACACTTCACAGGGCAAAGGAACCATGGAGACATTTTGGCTGACTGGAGAGATAAGTCCAAAGTGAACATTTTGAATGGTGGTACTAATAATAGTTATTGTCATTTGAAAGGAAAGTCAAAGTTGTGATCACTTGTAATTTTGTGGACTTGTGATGATAAAGAAAAATTCAGAGTAAAGAGACGATGTCATTTATGGTAATTTCTAATGTCAAGGTCACTTTGTCAGGGGCTCCTTGGTTGTTAAATTTATTGATATTTTTTTAATTATGAAGTGATGAATATGAGCCGTTTTTGTGAGGGGGAATGGAAGCTTAGAAGCAGTGGCGTACGACGGATAGTGGCGTACGACGCGTAGTGGCGTACGAGGGCTAGTGCGGCCGCTTAAGGCGCAGAAAGAGCGCAATTAAATGTTTTTCCACTTCTCAGATTGGGAACAGGGCGCCGAAAATGTAACTCACACAAGGCGCCACAATAGCTAGCTGCGGCTCTACATAAACTCCTCCCAGTTGTCAGAGTTTGTCATTCTATTTGGCTGCGCCCCTGACTAGATTAAGCAGGTGATAGGAGTTGAATCTCAAAGGGAAAAAAACAAAGAACTGAACTAGAACCAGTTCATCTCCGAAGAAAAAATGTTAAACTTGTAGTGGGAAAAACCCGATGCTATTTATATCACAGCAGCAGACCTAAGACAGACGCTGTAGAAAGAAAATCCAGTGTATTTGGTTTCGACTGTATTTACTCCGTAAATCAATGCATCGATTTGGGAGTGTCTCTGGTCCATCTAGTTCATGTCTGTGTTCATGACATTTTTACATGTTTAAACAAAGAAATACTTCATTATTTCTATTTGATGAACATAAAATTTAAATAGTTGTTTTATTATAAATGCTATCACGTTAAAATATTCTCTCATGATTTCACTCACTTCTATTGTTGTTTGTGTTTACATTCCCCATGATTGTGTGTGTCTGTTTACCATGACAAAAAATAAACACTCACACACACAGAGGAAAACAATTGAATGATTTGTTTATCATTCAGTGCAATAAAATAATCTGTGCACGAGTACAGCCCTTAATTGTCGGTCGTCTCACCAAGTTCATTACTCGGGGGTCTGATTTCTAAGACTTAACAAATGTAAAAATTTGCCTGTATTTATGCCCTATAATAGTGGTGGCGAGCCTTTTAAGGGCCGCGTGACCTAAATTCAACCAAAGAACCATTTATTTATAGCAAAGTCCCAACACTCAAATTAAAATTAAAGGACTGTGGCACGCATACCATAGGTTTGCCACCATCGTCCTACTACATCTAAATATGCCCTAACCATGTACTAAAGTTGTCCCTAACAATGTACTAAAGTTGTCCTTAACAATGTACTCAAATTGTCCCTAAAAATGTACTAAAATTTTCCCTAACAATGGACTAAAATTGTCCCTTAAAATTACATAAAAAGACGTGAACTTTCCCTTAAAAAATGCCCAATTTGTCTATAAACTCCCATGTGTTAGAAAATTTGTAACAGGCTCACAAGAGTAAATCAATTATATTGTCATGTTTGATTGTTAAAACCAGATCACTTGCTAGTATTGTCAATAATAAAAAAAGGACTGTTTCATAAAGCCATCCTCATCAGTCTGTCTGATACTAAACTACGAGCAGTACTTATGGATAGGTAAATTAGGTGAAATCCTATGACCCATGTCTTTGGTTTCATTTTGACGTAGTTATAAAATTTAAAATCGAGCTAATAAGGATCATCGTCACCAATAAGTGGTTCAAAACTAGAACGATTCGTACTACACGCAATGGCTTGCAAGGGAAATAAGTTGTGATTCTGAGGAGAACATCGTATTTTCTGAGACGTTTCATTCACTTTGTAACGTTACAAATGACAAAAAAGATATTTGAAACAAAAATGATTTGGAATTTGAACAATTAAATAACGCATTGATCTCCTATTCCGAGTGTGACGGTCTTGAACTCCTTCAAATTCCGTCTCACTCCGGTAAAAGACAATGCGCCGTGCAGGGCAGACCGCACCTTCGCCCCTATTTACCCCATTAGGTGCACTATCTCTAGTTGCCTAATAAAGTTGTATTAGAGAGGTTATACTAGACACTGCAGGGTCACGATTTCAACTCTGCAATAGGTCGTCACCGATAATGTATGTGTAGCTAAGTTTGTACTAAACGCATGTTTTCATTTCGTTCCTACAGAACTAGTTATCAAAAAGATGCTAACATATTTTAGTTGTAGTACTCACAATTTTAGATATACATCTACTGAAAAAAAATTAGAAGGATTTTAGATGTCAGAACAAGTTTTAATGTAAAATATTATTTCCTATGTAAGCTTTGTTTTTATAATTGGGAATATAATTCATATTACGAATAATGTATTACTTATTTAAATAACAATTTTTAAAAATGTTGTTGATATCGATGTAGGCTACCAGACTAATAAAAATACAACAACAACCATAAAATCGTTTCTAAGTCGGCGCCATTCATCCAATAGGACTTTCCTGGTACAAACTGTTGAGGTAAAATGATTTATTTCGCATTTAAATCTTCAAAGGCTCAGTAATATGGAATCCATCAATAATTCAACACACGACGAAAGACTTCCATGCCAACATTGTAGGCAGCAACATGGCCAGCATGTTCACGAACGAAGTGAAAGAACTTTGCAGAAAATTTCCCTGGTCTATCAAAATATCTAAGTCATGCTCCATTAAATTTTAAACTCACATAATGTTTGGATGACGTTTTAAACCCAGATTTCATCAGTCATTTATACTCAGCAACGAAAGTAAACATTTGGAAAATCGACTGGCGGTTTATTTAAAAGTTGTCCTCGAGTGAGCAAACAAACCAGAGACAAAAATCGTTATTATTGCAAATTCGTTTCATTGAATTTACTAGTTGTTGTTTTTGTTTGTTTGTTTAGTCTGTCTATTTAATAAAACACTAAAAATTAAAATACAAGTTTTAAATTTCTCGATCCTGGATAAATAAAGCTATTCAAACGAAGTTTTATTTTCTGAAACTTTATTGTTTTTTTTATAAACATTTCACAGTGTACACAAACATGCTCAGTGTAAATAAATAGCCCAAACAATGTTCATATATGTATATATATATATACAGTGGATTCAGCTTAATTGGGACACCGCTTAGTTGGGACAGCCGCTTATTTGGGACAAATCTCAAACAAACCAAACCAAGAAGTCAATAGTAAATGTGTATTTTTAATTGGGACAGCCGCTTAATTGGGACAAAAAGCCTCGGTCCCGATGTGTCCCAATTAAGCGGAATCGACTGTATTACACAACATATAGAATTCAAAGAGAACACATTTATCTAACATAAAGACATACAAAAGCTACACATGCATTAACCAAGAATATAATTTAAAATACGTAGTTTTAGGTAAAGACACATAGTTTAAAGTAAAGACGCAGAGTTTTCGATAAAAACACTGTCCAAATATAAACCTATTTCACAGAACAAAAAGTAGTTAGTTTAAGTAAAATCTATATAAAAATAATTCTACTATTCACACACAAATAAACAAACAGATGAAACATCTTTATATGTTTTCTGTACAGTAATATCTCGTTTAACGCGGTATATACGTTCATATAAATAGGAGCGCTAAACGAAACAGCGTTATATGAGTTCATTTTAACACATAGTAGATAGGAAAACGGGAATATGCGACCAGAAATAACCAAATCTTACTTTAATTTAATCTGTAACACTGGCAATTTGCATTTTATGTAATGTTTTATATGACACAAACATTTGCACACATACACACACACACACACATATATATATATATATATATATATATATATATATATATATATATATATATATACATATATATAAAGTTTATATTTGTGATGAAGGTCTTGGTTCTTCTCATGTTGTTGATATTTTTTTGGCGAAGAAATCGTCAAGAGTTGTCGCTTTCTTTTTCTTTCATTCAACTAATGTCGGTAGCAGAGATCGCACCAAAAACTCCTCTTTTGCTTCTGCACTCCTGTCAAATTTGGGTCATTCGCTACAATTTGATTTAGTATTTCGGTTATCGTTTCCAAAAATTTTAAAAGAAAATCTGCAGTAATTTCTTTTAGTTCATCGTCTTTAGAACCACTGTTTTCACTTTCTTTAATTCCTTGTTCTGCCAGTCCCTGAAGGTTGTCGTTGGTAAAGCCTTCACCAGAAACCTCCAGTAACTCCTCAATATCATGCTCATGTACATCTCCTAGTCCTCAATATCATGCTCATCTACACCTCCTAGTCCTCATTACCATACTCATCTACATCTCCTAGTCCTGCTGTTTCGACTAGATTGACGATTTGACCAACAATTAGCTCTTCTAATCCGTGGACACCTCTGGCCATATGTTCCTCCACACTCCATTCATTCACTTCTTAGTTCATTCTTGCCAAGACACGTCGATATTGCCTATGGCATCCAGGATGTTATAATTTTTCCAAAATTTCCTAATTGTCTCTTTATCTCCACCTTCTGTTTTATCAATATTAATGTTGAAATGTACGACGAAGATAACGTGCCTTAAAATTTGTCAATAACTCCATGTTCCATTGGCTGAAATAATCACGTTGTGTTGGGTGGTAGGAAATCAGTCAATGTTTTCATCAGTCCGTGTTATAGCAAATCAGCGTTGATCGAGGTGGCGTTAAACGAGGTCTTACTGTATGTCTGTACATCTTTACCTTCACAATTTCTTTAAGCTAAACACCAAGCTTTCACATACAAACGCACCCTAATAGATACTGTAAAAAAAATATGTTTTCTCATTTTAAACCAACCTAAACCTAGATCATACATTATGATACAGCTGCAGTTTAAAAAAAGCAAAGCAAACTACTTTCCTGTTACTTATTTTGAGTATTTATTTGAGATAATTATTTTAACTTAAACTTTTATTACTTCATTCCTTCCATTCTTCTATTATCTCTTACACAATTTTCTCGCTCAACTGGAAACCTTAAGGGAATTCTATCTAAAATACTTAATAATATGTTCAAATGAAATTTTTTTTTTTCAAGTCTTAAATTATAAGGAGTCGTCCATGCGTGTTAAACATATGTTAATGGTAGGCCTATTTACCAACTACATCCAATAATTCAATTATTGTTGGACACATTGGATAACTAAAGAGGTTTAAATTTATCCAGTAGGTTACAAAAAAATTTCATGTAAAAATGTGTAATACGTTTGCAGATAATTACTTCCCTATAAACTAACCAATCAAAAAGCGGCTAGGGAGGATCTTTACAATCTCAAAGTACAAATTAAAAATCAATATCTGGTAAACTTATAAAGAATACTTTCGTACATCCAATCAAATAAGTTTTTTTTTATAACCTCACTTTTATATCCCACTTTTAAAAGTACAAGATAGAAATTAATGTAGAGCCAACCCATTTGATTATCAGCAATCCAGTTATTTCAATATTTTTTACCCATCTGCGTAATAATGATTTATGACTCTATTTATGCGAAATAATTACACACACAAACACAAACATATGTGAGGCACACATACACGCACAATGACAAACACACACACACACACTCATACAAATGAGATTCATTTTTGATTCTAACCATACTGCCGGTGCACCTGTTGAAATTAAACAAAGATTATGTCAAAATATGTCAACATACCGGTATCAATATTTGGAGATTCAAAATGAGGCCAAACTTATGATTTTTTAAAGGAATAAACAAGAGTTTAATCTTCAAATATTGATACAAACAGACTGAATAGTGCTGGATTAAGTCATCTTGATGTCCAACTAATTCCTCTTCCCCACAGTGCTGGCTTAGGATTAGTGGGCCCGAAACTATTTGGTGGGGGCCACACATGCATAGTTTACCAAGTGAAGGGGTAATTTGTAGTATCATCTACAGAGTCACTGACTCATTCTTTTTTTTTTAAGTGCCCGCCCCCCGTCTCTTGTCTAAGACGCGTCTTGAATTGCTCATGTGTGAACAGCATTCTACTCGCTAACACAATGAATAGAAATCATTCATTTCTCTTTAAGCTAGTATAATGAAATAGGCAAATATGCAATGAATTTAATGATTTTAACCATAAATTAGACTTTGATTATCATGGTATCTCATATTCATTTAATGTCTTAAATACGAGCACATTTTGCTTATTGGCCGATCAAGTACTAGGTTCATATAATGATTTTAAAAATGTTAATACGACTTTTAAATGGCCCGATTGTTTTAAAATATGGTTTAAAAAAAAGCAATTAATCAATTCATGGAAAAAAATTATTAAAACCAAACATTTACACCAGGAAAAGCTAACTATTGTCATCAAAGTTTAAATATTTCTCAACCAATGATAAATCTTTAAACAAGACACCAAGTTTAGAGCCAATCATCTTTCAGCAAGTACTTTGAGTTCAAGTCAATTATTTATAAAATCACCACTTGAGTAAATCGTGGTACGACTTAATGACACTACAAGTGACAGAACAACCCATTAAATAAAATATTCAATTTAGAAATGAGACACTTTCAATGTCTAGAAAAAAAATCAATGTAGCCTACATTTTTTGTTTCTTCCTTTTGATTGGCAGATGATATATAAAATTTAGTTTATTAGTAATTAAGAGACAGCCTCCCATATTCTGAATAATGTACGCATATGACCGGAATATAATAATAATCCATTCTGTAAATGTTTGACTAACGGGCAGCAATAATTTCCCTATCCCATGTTGGAAATCAATTATTTATGGTATGAATGAAACATATAACATTTAGTTAGAGGAATTTATTCATTATTTAATATACATATAGTAGCCAGTGACGGGTCAACGCATATAGTAGCCAATGACGGGCCAACGCATATAGTAGCCAGTGACGGGCCAACGCATATAGTAGCAAGTGACGGGCCAACGCATATAGTAGCAAGTGACGGGCCAACGCATATAGTAGCCAATGACGGGCCACCGTCCTACAGTCTTCGATCCCTGGCGCGCCCCTAATAGTCTCAGGAAACCAAGATCCCACCTAGCCTCTCTATCCTCCTAGTCATTGTATTGCAGATAACGGATAGTTATGGGGGGGGAAGGGGCTGAGTGTCCTTGACCAAGTGTTTAAGTTGACTGCCCCTTCTTGAGTCTTGACCGACCTACAACGACATACACTGCAACAAATACTTAGAAACACGACTTGACTGCAATGTATTTTTAAATATATATATATATATATATATATATATATATATATATATATATATATAAGCGATTTGGGTTCTGCATTAAATCGAAAGTAAAGAATTAATACAACATTGTTCCAGTTTGAAGTACATTCATGAACAAGTCGGATCTGCCCGAAACCAAAAATAACCTAGCCAACCGATCAAGCCTAAGGAGACATAACTAGCCTATATGCAAAGTTTTTGCAGGGTACAGCTAGTATAACATAATCTAATTGGTTTTCTATTCTACTTCATGAAATATGTAAAGCCGAATTGAGTCTCTTTGATGCCCCCTCCCCCTAATCATCTAAGAATTACTGCAAGCTCTTTTATCAGATCTTCACATTCAACTTGAAGTTACAAATCAGTTCCTTGAATAATATGAATGATAATTATATATTACATTTACAATAGTCATCGAGCAAGATAGCATTGTTTGCCTGGACTAATTGATACCTACATATGTGCTCAGATTCATATAGGATTAATGACAATATTATTTTTTTAAACAGCTTGTTAGTCCATTTGATATAGGCTTAATAAATTTTATATTTAGCTCAAGTAATTCAGACATGAATCACGTTATAATCTTCAAGTATATCATCTGTTTGTCTTGTGACAAAGTTTGTGTTTTAAAACGAGTGGGGGCAAGCTGTATCTGGCTGATACACGAACACACCGATGGCCTCTACCACAGGGCTGGAGTAGAGTTGGCCGGAACCTGGTCAGTCGTGACTCGATTGGTTTCACGTGTAGGCGATGTCACCAGTCTCAGTATGTGGAACGTTGTGTCTACTATATTACAATTTTATCAATGTTAGCCTAAAGCATTCAAGTGTGTCCAGTAGAAACAAATGGAGTATTCATTCGCCATTATATGTAAAAGGTTGGCCTCTGTACAGCTTCTGATTACATTATTTAACTGAGAACTATAGTTCTGTTGGCTAATAATTCTGTTTTGGATATGTACAGTTCATTCATTAAAAAAATATACGCGCCGTGTACAAATCAGCGTACAAATTATTTCTTACATGGTGATCTAATACTTGATTTAATGGTATATCAGAATGTCATAATATACTTCAATGTATCTCATCATGTGCTAATT
>JAGDYQ010000113.1:1253332-1268074 GCA_021962125.1 Bulinus truncatus
ATCTAGAAATAATACCCATTGATCACACAGAATTTAGAAATAATACCGTGTTACGATGTGGGTTATTTTAGCACAATAGTTTACGGTTTAGGATCAAAATTTTCGTGGGAGGGGGGTGCATCATTGTGACCAGATAGAAGAATAATTTACGCAAAACACTTCCCATCCTCCCCCATGTTAATTAGTTGTGAGTCACCGGTGGTACTGAGAGCTCACGGAGATAATTTACCTGGGAAAGAATGTTCGTGACCGTGACACGTAGGATGAAGTTAGTACCGTTATGAAAGTCTTGGGGCAGAATCTTCTCACGAGGGTTAACTGAGTTGGAGGGTGTCATAGGTTTCCTTGTTTAGATTTCCCACCCCCAGACCCGTCACATAAATTATCCCGAGTGTAGAGTCAGTTGGATTGAGATTTAATTACAACTAATTAATCACCGGTGTCACAGCCAATTGTGTACTGTATATAAGCAGGACGTTTTTCTGTGTAAGTCAGAGAGGAGGAGAGAAGAGACAGGAGCGAGACTGAGAACTAGAGAGCAGGAGCGGAAGAGTTTGACGTAAACCGAAGTACTGTATGCGAGGAGAACTTGCGTCTACATAATAAAACTTGTGTTATTGGCAAAGAAACCGGTGTTTGTTGACTTATTAGCAGAGACTATTCGTGAGCGGTGAAATAGAAAAATTGTCACCAGAACATCTACATCTATTCTCTCATACTTCTAGACATCGATCTGTACGTGGCAAGGATTAGCGTTAGGACAATCCGGAACGTAACAACTGGGGAATCTCGTCACGGGATCGACCTACTTCAAGGGATCGAGAGTGTAGTGGAACTGGTGACTGATGTCAACATAGACGAGTAGAGCAAGTGGGCGTAGGGGTAGTCGTAGAAAGGGAGAAATAACCTTCCTATTATGGACGGCCACGCCAACGGTATTCCTGTTAGGGCACTGAGGGACTCTGGGTGCTCGACAGTGGTGATAAATCGTACGCTAGTGAGCGATAGGGCTATGACAGGGCGTCGGGCTATCTACAAGAGAATCGATGGAACTCTTGGTAATGCACCGGTTGCCACGGTTCATTTAAAGACCCCATTTTATAAAGGTACTGTCGACGCGATGGCAGTTAAAAACCCAATATTTGACCTCGTAATAGGCAATATTGAGGGTGCGAAACCTCCATGGTTTCAGGTAAATCTGGCAGTGGAACAGATCGGCTACAACATTAGCGATCAAACCACACAACCCAATAAGCACGAGGGGAATGTACAAGTCCAT
Source organism: Bulinus truncatus (assembly GCA_021962125.1). Classification (NCBI taxonomy): domain Eukaryota; kingdom Metazoa; phylum Mollusca; class Gastropoda; family Planorbidae; genus Bulinus; species Bulinus truncatus. Next base: position 1,254,612 of record JAGDYQ010000113.1, read on the forward strand.
TCAACCATAAAGGGATGTCCCCAGAAATATGCGAAAGACATACAGGTGAAGAGGGAACACGAGGCGGTAGTGCATTCTATTGGGCATAGACCAAGCTGGAGGGGAAGACGAGGTAAAGATCTTTCAGGACAAAAGAAGAAAGTATCAAATCCGTCATTCCATAAAGTGAGGGGAAGACAAGGGGGGACAGTGAATAAAGTCACCACTTCTCCCGATAACAACGTAACAGTCATTGACCTTACTGACAGAGGGGGAAGAGACCAATGCTGTCGCAATGCGTGACCAGACGGCGGGACAAAAGACTGGTGACCATCTCAGACACACAGACGGATACAATGAGATGTAGAGTCAAGAGTGTGTAATATGTTTAGGGTCCAGTAAAGTCTAGGTAGGGAAAGAAATGTTACTTTCGTTCATCTTTTGTTGAGGGTCAATTATCTAGCAGTAAAACAACAGGTGTTGAGTATTGTGTGGGAGTGGATGTAGTCCAACTGAAGGTTTGGGTACATTCAGCTCTGCTACTCGACTGTTTGTTTGTAACTGTGTGTGTAAGACTAATGAATTATTTATTTATTAATTAGTATGATCATGTTTATGTTTCTTACTTTCAGACCCATCTATTTAATGTTATTATAAAGCAGGTTGCTCTATTCTATATTGGACCGATAAGGTCAACTGTTATAGTTACTTTGATTTCAAGATGATTATCACTATTTTAGAGTGAGAAACTGTGTGTTGCGACACATGTATTTTGTTGGTAGTGAGTGGTTGTTCCTTCACCGTATAAACAATTGGCTGGGGCTAATAGGTTGTTACGATGTGGGTTATTTTAGCACAATAGTTTACGGTTTAGGAACAAAATGTGCGTGGGGAGGGGGGTGCATCATTGTGACCAGATAGAAGAATAATTTACGCGAAAGCACGCCCCATCCTCCCCCATGTTAATTAGTTGTGAGTCACCGGTGGTACTGAGGGCTCACGGAGACAATTTACCTGGGAAAGAATGTTCGTGACCGTGACACGTAGGATGAAGTTAGTACCGTTACGGAAGTCGTGGGGCAGAATCTTCTCACGGGGGTTAACTGAGTTGGAGGGTGTCATAGGTTTCCTTGTTTAGATTTCCCACCCCCAGACCCGTCACATAAATTATCCCGAGTGTAGAGTCAGTTGGATTGAGATTTAATTACAACTAATTAATCACCGGTGTCACAGCAAATTGTGTACTGTATATAAGCAGGACGTTTTTCTGTGTAAGTCAGAGAGGAGGAGAGAAGAGACAGGAGCGAGACTGAGAACTAGAGAGCAGGAGCGGAAGAGTGTGACGTAAACTGAAGTACTGTATGCGAGGAGAACTGGCGTCTACATAATAAAACTTGTGTTATTGGCAAAGAAACCGGTGTTTGTTGACTTATTAGCAAAGACTGTACGTGAGCTGTGAAAATAGAAATATTGTCACCAGAACATCTACATCTATTCTCTCATACTTCTAGACAACGATCTGTACGTGGCAAGGATTAGCGTTAGGACAATCCGGAACGTAACATACCGATTGATCACACAGAATCTAGAAATAATACCAATTGATCACACAGAATCTAGAAATAATACGACTTGATCACACAGAATCTAGAAATAATACCAATTGATCACACAGAATCTAGAAATAATACCAATTGATCACACAGAATCTAGAAATAATACCAATTGATCACACAGAATCTAGAAATAATACCAATTGATCACACAGAATCTAGAAATAATACCAATTGATCACACAGAATCTAGAAATAATACCAATTGATCACACAGAATCTAGAAATAATACCAATTGATCACACAGAATCTAGAAATAATACCAATTGATCACACAGAATCTAGAAATAATACCAATTGATCACACAGAATCTAGAAATAATACCAATTGATCACACAGAATCTAGAAATAATACCAATTGATCACACAGAATCTAGAAATAATACCAATTGATCATACAGAATCTAGAAATACCAATTGAAAAGTTTTCTTTCAAACCTTCTCCTACTGTAGTTGTTGTTGTTGTTTTAAACTATGTATCAGTTCTAAAAATACTAACTAAAATTTAAAATAAACTGTTCAGTGATTAACTTGTAAAGCAACATATGGGTAAACTTTACATCTTAGATCTTCTAGTGAGTTTCTATTGCATATTACATGTCCTAATTAACTATATTAAATCTTATATCTTCCAGTTAACTTTATTTCATCTTATATCTTTTAGTGAACTATATTACATTTAAAATCCTCTAGTGAGCTATATAAATTCTAGTGAACTATATTATATCTTATATCTTCTAGTAAACTAAATTTCATAATAAATCTTCAAGTGAGCTGTATGACATCTTCTTGTTATTATCGATGAGAAATATTTTGTCCCATACTCTAAGTTTCAGAAAAATTACCTGTTCCGCTATTTAAGTTGTGTAACGTGTAAAAGTTATATAATATAAATAAACAACGCTATTTTCAGTTATCTATTTATAAATGATCTCTCGCCCCAATATATTGTCAGGTTAGATAGAAATCACTTTATTTTTCATGGCTTTTAGTTCATTGGCTGCAGCCATGGTCGTTGTTAGGCATAGGAGAAGTTGGCAAATACATTTTATATGTTTATAAACATGCTACAGTAAATATAGACACACATCTACTCATTTAAAATGCTAGGTTATATTCAAATTTTAATAACTTAACTATACAACTATAATAATAATGATAAAAGGTGGGTAAGAAATTGATATTACATATTAAATAGACTTGTAATATTTTTTTAAAGTTGAGATCATGGGCTTGCAAACATCTTAAAACCGTTCTATATGACAAGAAGTATGTGTGATAGTGTGTGTGTGTGTGAGAGAGAGAGAGAGTGTGTGTGTGTATGTGTGGTTTGTAATAGAGTGTGTGAGTATGTATGTGACAGTGTTTGGTAGTGTATGTTACAGTATGTGTGTGAGTGTGTGTGAGAGAGAATGTGTGTGTGGGTGTATATGTGTAAGATAATGCGTGTGTGTAAATGGGGTCTGTAAATGAGTGTGACAGTATTTCTGTGACAGTGTTTGGGAGTGTGTGTGACAGTATGTGTGTGAGTGTGTGCAAGAGAGAGAGAGTGTGTGTGAGTATGTGTAAGTGTGTTTATGTGTGAAAGTGTATGCGTGTGAGTATGTATGTAAGTGTGTCTGCCAGCGTATATGAGTGTGTGTGGCTCTGTGTGTGTATAACACTGTGGGCGTGGCAGTATGTGAATGTGTATGTGACATTGTCTGAGTGTGTGTTTAAGTAACTGTGTGCATGTGAGTGTATGTGTGAGACAGTGTATGTTGACAATGTGTTTGTGTTTGATTAATGATGAGTGTGTGAGCATGTCTGAGTATATCTGTAAGTGCGTGAGTGTAGTGAGTGTGTGTGTGTGTGTGTCTATACGTGTGTGCAAGTGTGTGTTATTTTGTGAGAGAGTGTGGCTGAGTGTGTATATGAGTGTGTGTGTGTGTGTGTGAGAGAGAGAGAGACTGTGTTCGTGTTAGATTAATGACCACGCTGAGAACTTACAGTTGGACAACGTCCGCTGTAGTGGACATAACTGTCAGGCTGGAGTCCACAAACAGGGTCACTCTCTTCCAGTTGTATTTCTTACAGATGATCATCAGAAACCTGGCCACCTCCACCTTGTCCAGTGGGTGGAGGGCCACAATGTTTGGGAAGATGGACAAGTTCCTAATGTTCTCGTCATTGCCTCGAGGGATGATGACCGGCAAGTTCCAGGCGAGGGCCATGTAGGACAGAATGGCAGCCCCGTCGTTCGATGCTACAGGTTCGTGCGCACATAGAAATAGAATCAAACTTAACGATTACATTATGTTTGATACGGTGTTTGCATTTACTATAGGTTATTTGTTTTTTTTTTAGAAATCTTACAGCATAATTTATTGATGATGATAACAGAAACAAAAGTACACCATCAAAATTATGTTATTTTCGATCGTTAAAATGTGTAAGTATTGTGATACTGTGATGTGCATTCATTTCAAGAATCAGTATCAGTATAATCTTTAACAAATCAACAATAGCATATTTTTTTTTTAATTCTAAATGACTGACTTTAAAGAAGTGGCGTAACAAGGTAAGGGCGGAGAGGGGAAGAGAGTTAGGCACTTGGGAGAAAACAAGGGGTTGCCATTTTTTAAAGTACATCTTAGTTGCCTCTGACGTTAGCTATGATACTCTACCTATGACAGCATGGAACTTGTAATAAAAAAATTAATTTAAGCAATGGACATTTAATATTTAACCAATAAATGCAACCACTTGGGCTCGAATTTCTATGACCTAAATTAGTTAGGAATATGCACACTTGTATACCATAACTTACACCGAAATATGACCTAAATTAGTTAGGAATATGCACGCTTATATACCTAAATAATACCGAAATACGACCTAAACTAGGAATATGCACGCTTATATACCTAAATAATACCGAAATATGACCTAAATTAGAAATATGCACGCGTGCATACCTAAATAATACCGAAATATGACCTAAACTAGGAATAAGCACGCTTGTATACCTAAATAATACCGAATATGACCTAAACTAGGAATATGCACGCTTGTATACCATAAATAATATAGATGTATGACCTAAAATGTACAATAATTTTACTTAACAGTATTACTTGAAATAACTAAATGCACAATATAATTGTTTACATTTCAAAATAAGTCCGCAATCCTTTAAGAATTTTACTAAAAAAAAAAAAGGAACAGAATTTTTAAAAAATCAGAAAAGACAGAATGACTTTCAATACTGGAAAAAATATTTTTCTAAACTTAAAATTGAATATTTTACGCTTTTTTGACTGAAGCCAAATTATCACACATATCATTAACTTTAGTAAATCAACGACACCAAACAGTTTTATATCATTTTAAGTTATCGGCAGCAGGGCCAACGCCTGAAAGTCTTTGATCTCAGGCGGGCACTGGACATTCTCTGAAAAACGGGTAACGTCCCTTTACTACCAGAACATTTACTCGCTTGTTTATATAAAAAAAACAAAGAAGTCCTTAAAGCAAGTGTTTGTATTACCCCCTCATCGAGGCGGGTCTGTGGGGCGTTGTAAGTAAGATGCGTGAGAATGTCAGCATATTGGGGAATTCGACCAAATTTCTGGGAAACATACACTTAGATACCTGAAGTGGACCTATGACTATTTCCATAGTATCTTTCATTCTAGCTCATCAACTAAATCCACTCTAGAAAAATACATCAAACCGATGATGTTCGCTAGTTTTTCTTCCCAATGTTATCACAAATTTATTTAGTATTAATTTGTTGTCGATAGACTCAGATAGAATATAAATAACTGACGTTTGCATTGAGTATTTCTACGTGCTCAAATCTTTAACAGATAGATCTAAAAGTGGTGTAAGAATCTGAGAAATAGAAATGTATTTGACACAAGTTTTGTCATTTGAAAGTTTCCCTATTATGCTAATATTCAATACTAGCTATACCCTGCAAAACTTTTGCATAGAGCTATATTCCCTTAGGTTTGATAAGTATACTTTATTATTTTTGGCTTCGGACAGATCCGATTTTTTCATGATTTTTATTACTATTTGTCGAGGAGTTAAGGTTGATTTAAATATACATTAATTGATTTAGTTTGTGCACGTGTGTTAATCAAACTTTTAAAGTGACTCTAGAGAGTATGAATTTTTATATTGTTATGTGACGTAGTTTTTCTAGTTTGACGTCATTTAAGATTTTGCTTAGAAACAAGCCTTGAAGATAGAGGCAGTTACTTTTTAGATCCTGAACGTATAGGACGTATTTTTGTCTAACTTTAAAAGAAGTTACTATTTTGCTTTCATATAGCAAGTTGTGTATTATTTGACTTTTTAAAGATGTGCCTGTATTACGTGCCTTTATCTAAAGTTTAACATAATATTTTAAAGTCTGTGTCTATTGAATAAAACCAAGAATCAGCAACACTGTCTTGAGTGTTTATGTGAGGTTGTTTGAGTGCAGAGTCAGCGACACGCTACCACAGCAGCGCCTCCACATTCAGTCTGACTGCAACTGCAGTCAGACCCCCAACATCAATCATTTATAACAACCTTTACAAATGGTGGCAGTTTGAGAACCCTGGCAGCACCTGAGTAACCCTGAGAAGCCCTGGAAGCACCTGAGTAACCCTGAGAAGCCCTGACAGCGCCTGACAACGCCTGAGAAGCCCTGACACGCCTGAGAAGCCCTGATACGTCTGAGAAATCGTGACAACCGCTCAGAGAATCAACACCAGAGAATACCGTTGTGTCAGCTGCTCGAGATCATATCTCGGAGACACCTCTGACCGCGATAAGTTTACTCTACGGTCCGGTCGAGTGTCTTATGTGTTCGTACTTCGAATACATATGTTTATTTTTATTCATCAGTAAGTCAAGATGGCTGCTTTTTGTGTATAACTGTGTCTATATTCATTCATACTTCGTGACGTCAACACTTTCCCACGGAACTACGGAAGGAGTCAAGGTCAGAATCCAAGATGGCTGTCTGTGTTTGACTGTAGCATCATTGTTGTATCTCAATTCAGGACAGTGGACGGTGTGTGCGAGGTTCAAGTAACATCAAGTAACTAATACATTTTTCCCCCCATATTTCAATTTTCAGAGTCCATATTTGTTATTTGTCATAAAAAGGGAGGAAGGGCGGTGACTCAGAAGAGATTAGCGAATCTGAGGTTTTTACTAGGGTATATTAATGTTCTATTTGGATCTGTTACACTTAAATGTGTAATTAGTAATTAATAATATTTTGGATCCATTTAGATTATTGATATCATTTAAATATTTAGTTGTTTTTGAGCAGTTTGTTTATTCATTGTCTTATTTGTTTGTGTATATGTATTATTTTTTTTTCCCTATATAGTTTCGTCTGCGTTTTGTTTACATACACATTGTATTCTCCTGTCTACTATCCATATCTAATAAGAAGCTGATTCAGTTGTTTGTCCTGTGGTGTGAAATTTATAAATATACATACATTTTTATAAATATTTTCTATTTATTTATTATTTGGACACTGAATCCCAATCCCATGTATATAATATAAGCCATTTAGATATGTAAACATTGATATATTGTTGATATTTAAATAGTGCCAGTTGTCAATATCAGTGCCAGTGAAATTTTTTTCTTCTCACAGTATTTGTTGAGATATATTTGAATTATTGATCATTAATATTAGTTATTACTGGAAACTGTTAATTGACTATTGCTCGGTTTCTTAAACCATAAATATGGATGTTAAAAATATAGAAGAAGATTTGTGGGAGGTATATGAGAGGAGAGGGGAAAAAAATTTGTGAAGGTTGTTATAAATGATTGATGTTGGGGGTCTGACTGCAGTTGCAGTCAGACTGAATGTGGAGGCGCTGCTGTGGTAGCGTGTCGCTGACTCTGCACTCAAACAACCTCACATAAACACTCAAGACAGTGTTGCTGATTCTTGGTTTTATTCAATAGACACAGACTTTAAAATATTATGTTAAACTTTAGATAAAGGCACGTAATACAGGCACATCTTTAAAAAGTCAAATAATACATAACTTGCTATATGAAAGCAAAATAGTAACTTCTTTTAAAGTTAGACAAAAATACGTCCTATACGTTCAGGATCTAAAAAGTAACTGCCTCTATCTTCAAGGCTTGTTTCTAAGCAAAATCTTAAATGACGTCAAACTAGAAAAACTACGTCACATAACAATATAAAAATTCATACTCTCTAGAGTCACTTTAAAAGTTTGATTAACACACGTGCACAAACTAAATCAATTAATGTATATTTAAATCAACCTTAACTCCTCGACACTATTGTTTACGTTTGACGATTTTAAACTGGAATACTGTTGTATTAATTCTTTACTTTCGATTTAACGCAGAACCCACACCGCTATTATTTATATAGATTTGTTTACTCAGGCAATGCAGGGAATTATCTCCATAAGAAAACACTTCTTCTAGTTTTGTATTTACAAGTTGCTTCAATCAAGGCTATTTAAATCCATCTTTATTTATGATGGATTTTGCGTACATGTAATTTAATTTTTTCTCAACAAAAAAAAATCTCTTGGGGATAAAAAATATAAATTTTACCCTGGGTACAATATTATTCCGAAGTAGTCAAACCAACCTCCAGTATCATCATACATTACTCAATGCAATAAGCTGTGCCATATCCTATGCTTTAAGAAAAGCATTGATTAAATAAATAAAGCTTTATTTTCAAAAAATTAAGTCTACATGTTTTCTTCATTATTTCCCTTAGTTCTAAAGCTCATGGAGTTATCTATCCTATCACACAATTATGCTTTACTTTACTGAGCTACTTTTCTACAGCATTTGAAACAGAATTCATGAAGTCATCATATTACTATGCTGTCAGAGAACTATTTTTCCATCAGTATCAGCACCACACAGTCATTACCCAATGTTTGGTCCCAGATTTACCGTATTTACCCAATGTCTGGTCCCTGATTTACCGTATTTACCCAATGTCTGGTCTGGGTGTGTGTGGTACGTGTGTGTGTGTGGTACGTGTGTGTGTGGTACGTGTGTGTGGTACGTGTGTGTTTGTGGTACATGTGTGTGTGGTACGTGTGTGGGGTACGTGTGTTTGTGATTAAGGAACAATTTTTTTTTAATTCAGTTCTCCATTATTGTCTATTAAAAATTCACCGGCTGTGTTTCCTTCAAGTCAAGAAACGTTTGTCCATTTGATGGATGAGACAAGTCGACATTGAACGAACATTCAAAGTTAATCAGGACAGCTCCATTCTACGCAGGGCCGTCGATAAGGTCTACGAAACGTGTTTCATTTAATACATTAAATTAATCCGGGTGATTTCGTCGTTTTTATGTCTGTGAGGGGGGGATAATTCAACCCTCATCTGATTGAAACGATTTTTGAGTAATTTATAACCAGATTTCATTTTTCTGTGTTAGCATAGTGGGATATTTTACAATTTTTTTTTCAATTCAACACATTGATTGGTGTATGAAGGGTAACCGCTTGTTTAAAATAAAACCGCTTGTTTAAAATAAAAAAATATTATTTTGTCTGTTTTAGTCACAAATGATCCAAAATCAATTATTTCCGAGTGAGCTTTATAAAACTTAGTTATTCCATTAACATTTTTCTTCTATCTACATCATTAAGTTTGGATTTCATTCAATGAACAATTGATAGGTTGAATATTTAAAGTTATTGGATATAAATGGCTTAAGAAATCTATAAATGCGTTCACGATTGCACACATTTATTATTGATGACTTCTGAAGTTCATTTTTTTTGTATTCTTTTTTCTATGTAAAAATGTTTGCTGCCCCTCAGAGGCTGCCACCCGGAGGTTTTCAACCACCCCAATGAACCAGAGTACGGCGCTGCCTTACACACCAGTAGTAAAATATTGAGTCAAATGGTTGCTCTTTAACCGCGAAGTTAAACAACTCTTCTAGCAAATGGACAGATTAATTCCCCTTAATGCCCTGAACACAAACTAGTGTTGGTGCCCCCCCCCCCCCAATTAATAATTAAACATGTTAGCATATGGAATCGTTATTCACAGAAATAGAATATAACTTTGTATGCGTCATATTTGATTTGTTTTAAACTAAGGTATATCTCATGAAGAATAACAAATGACTTGCTGACCTTGTGTTGGTCAAAGCCCCGAAGTTTTTTGGTTTTTTTTTAGTTTTATTGTAATTTAGGATGCGTCATAAGAAAGAGGAAATCTAATATAATTGCAAACGAAAGATTTTGTAACAAGCTGGGTAACATTTTAATAGAGAGATGGCACATTTGGCTCAATGTTTATAGAGAGATGGCACTTTTGGCTCAACGTTTATTCTTTCATGCTTGTCTTTTTGGGAAGAAGTGTTAAAACATTTTCACAGGGTCAGTAAAGCTCTACAAAATGATCACGTGATATTGAAAACGTGTACTGATTTATATTCTTTACTAGCAGATCACTTGCACGAATCTAGGAAAGCTCCAAAAAGAAATAACAACGTGTGGATTCTAAGTCAAATTTGACCCGTAATCGTAAACGGAAGACAGCGGTCATTGATGGTGATGTCCCTGTGTGTGTGTGGTACGTGTTTGTGTGGTACGTGTGTGTGTATGGTACGTTTGTGTGTGTGGTACGTGTGTGTGTGGTACGTGTGTTTGTGTGGTGCGTGTGTTTGTGTGGTACGTGTGTGGTAAGTGTGTGTGTGGTAAGTGTGTGTGTGTGGTACGTGTGTGTGTGTGGTACGTGTGTGTGTGGTACGTGTTGGTGTGGTACGTGTGTGTGTGGTGCGTGTTTGTGTGGTATGTGTTTGTGTGGTACGTGTGTTTGTGTGGTACGTGTGTTTGTGTGGTACGTGTGTTTGTGTGGTACGTGTGTGTGTGGTACGTGTGTGTGGTACGTGTGTTTGTGTGGTTCGTGTGTCTGTGTGGTACGTGTTTGTGTGGTACGTGTTGGTGTGGTACGTGTGTGTGTGGTACGTGTGTGTGTGGTACGTGTTTGTGTGGTACGTGTTTGTGTGGTACGTGTGTTTGTGTGAAACATGTGTTTGTGTGGTACGTGTGTGTGGTTAGTGTGTGGGGGTACGTGTGTATGGTACGTGTATGTGGTACGTGTGTGTGTGGTACGTGTGTATGTGGTACGTGTGTTTGTGGTACGTGTGTATGGTACGCTATGTGGTTCGTGTGTGTTTGTGTGATACGTGTGTGTGTGAGGTACTTGTGTTTGCCCTCCCTTCCTATTCTAGAATTTCCAGACCAGTACAATGATAGCCGATAGTTGGGTTATTCTGTGATGTACATTAGTCATATTCCCTACTGATTGACTTCTCTGTCCCGCCGACATCCAATCCTATTTTAATTCAAGAGCCAATCCTACACTATCGAACGAAAAACATATAGAGAGAAATTTGTATTTAGTCGACAAAATTTATAAATGTATGAAAAACGAGCCCAAATAGGACCTGAAAAAAATGGCTTTTATTGACTTTTTTGGTGAAACGTCTAAAAAACGAGTTAAAGTATTCATTGAAACGACAAATTAATTACCATATTTTTTAATACCGCTTTTAAAATATATGTGGTTCAGGCTTAGTGTTATACGGTTTAAATTGTGTTAGAATTCAATATACCACAAAATTATTTTTAAACATAATTTTTTTAATGAAAAATTCAGCCCTAATAATCAATAAAAACAAAAAATAAGTATAAACCGTAATACTCAGAAATGACGAATGGAAGAATTAGGTGATAATTATCAAAAATAACTTGCTAATAACATGTCCGTTGATATTCTCGGCTCCAATCAAAGGAAAAAAAAACTGTTCGTCTCGTGCGACATATGTCTGTGAGTAACTTGACCGGAGATAATTATACTTGGACACTTAAAATATTCAGATATATTCAGCCCAATATAGATAATACTTTGTGTAGGTGTGAAGATGTTAGGTCTCTGATTTTATTTTTCTCAATCAGCGTTTTATCGTAAGTAAAACTATTTTTTTTAGAATATCAGTTTCATTTTGCAAGTGTCAACAAAATAAGTGGTATCGAGGAAAATTGTTCAGAATAAAACAGGGGACAAGGTGATCAACTCCTAGCTGACCTTTATCAATACATAGATAGTTCTACACAGTAATCAATACTTAACCTGCATGTACCAATAAGGAGATCGATACGAAAAATAATCAACTCCTAACTGTATCAATCAGGAAATATCGATAAAAGTCAATCAGCTCCGGATTTACCAATAACTATAATAAAGTAATGCAAGATAATTAGTTATAATGTAAATTGTATCAGTATAACATTATATCGACACAGACTAGTCAGCACTAACTTTACCAATAAGTTATTGAAGATATTGATAAAGATAATCAGACTAATTCTTATCCTTCTGTTAATGAGATAAATTGATACAAATAATTAACATATCCATGTCATACATAGTGATAAACATAATGACATATATATATATATATATATATATATATATATATATATATATATATATATATAACTAATTCTTACCGTGCAGCGAAATATTGATAAAGATAATCACACCAGTTATTACCCTACAGTGATTTACTGATCAAGATAATCAATGCATACATTACCACCCATTATAAAGATGCATATTTTTCCATACAAGTGGATCCCACCAATAGAGTACATTGATAAAATACATATCAAGACAGAATCGACCGGCAGCCTACCTGCACCAAAGAAAAACATCCACTTCGTTTGTGTAATACTCCCCTGGCTAAGGTGTTCCAAGGCACCTGAGAAATCCCCGACAGTGCCTCCACATACCACCTGATGTCAATGAATTCATCCTCCTTCGAAGCCAGCGCCAGCTCCAGCAAAGGTTTTAAGTAACGAACGTAATATGTGGTCCCATTATCCAGGGAACCCAAGCTCTCCATAACCAGACGGTACTTTTTGTTGAGTTTTGGCGTCGACTCTCCAACTGCCCAGTGTAGATGATTTGAAGTGTCAGTAAGACAACCATGTGTCACATGAAATAGTCGGTTCATTGTCATTCACAGCGAGTCAGAACATAATCCACATGTTATCATAATCAAAGACAGTCAGAATGTTGTACATTTGTGGTCAATCACAGAGAGTCAGTCCCATTGTTGGCCATTCACAGTAAGTCAGAACATGGTCCATTTGTTTGATATCTACAACGTGTCAAATCAGTCAATTGTGACGTTTGCTTGCTTTCTTTTCAAAATTACAATTTAGCATTATATGATTACATTATAAACTGTCGGGTAACAGTTAATGGCTTGGCGTTACTAAAATTTCGTCACAGGTAAAATACAATTCTAACAGTTGAAACTCTTGATTATTACCATTCTCCAATTTGTATCAATCAACCAGGAGTGACGCGAACAAAATATTATCTAGTGGAACTCTTCAATCTGAGTTCATCCTCTAGTTTTCTATTCGCCTTATTATGAACCAATGTTTTTATATAAACTCTCTTTGAATTGTCGATTTAATTGGATTGATTTCAGATGATGCATCGTAAGAAGAAATAAAATATTCCAACCATGTACAATAAAAAGGTGTTGCACTTAATTTGTCCAGGTAGTGTCTCTAATGAGACCGTAGGACTAGTGGACCCGGTGTCGACCCTAGTGCGACATCTGTGAACAAGGCAGTCATTGTATTGATTACAAGACCGAAGGAGAAGAAAACTATAGAAACTCACGCAGCTTTGCCACATTATCCAAGACTTGAAACTGAATCTATACAATCTAATCTATACAATTTAACTTATAGAATCTAATGTATACAATATTATTTATACAAGCTAATTTATATTAGCTAATATAATAATAGCTATAT
>JAGDYQ010000113.1:1268574-1335945 GCA_021962125.1 Bulinus truncatus
CCAACGCATATAGTAGCAAGTGACGGGCCAACGCATATAGTAGCAAGTGACGGGCCAACGCATATAGTAGCCAATGACGGGCCAACGCATATAGTAGCCAATGACGGGCCAACGCATATAGTAGCAAGTGACGGGCCAACGCATATAGTAGCCAATGACGGGCCAACGCATATAGTAGCCAGTGACGGGCCAACGCATATAGTAGTAGCCCGTGACGAGCCAACGCATATAGTAGCAAATGACGGGCCAACGCATATAGTAGCCAATGTCGGGCCAACGCATATAGTAGCCAATGACGGGCCAACGCAAATAGTAGCTAGTAACGGGCCAATGTATATAGTAGCAAGTGACGGGCCAACGCATATAGTAGCAAGTGACGGGCCAACGCATATAGTAGCAAGTGACGGGCCAACGCATATAGTAGCCAATGACGGGCCAACGCATATAGTAGCAAGTGACGGGCCAACGCATATAGTAGCCAATGACGGGCCAACGCATATAGTAGCCAATGACGGGCCAACGCATATAGTAGCCAATGACGGGCCAACGCATATAGTAGCCAATGACGGGCCAACGCATATAGTAGCCAATGACGGGCCAACGCATATAGTAGCCAGTGACGGGCCAACGCATATAGTAGCAAGTGACGGGCCAACGCATATAGTAGCAAGTGACGGGCCACCGTCCTACAGTCTTCGATCCCTGGCGCGCCCCTAATAGTCTCAGGAAACCAAGATCCCACCTAGTCTCTCTATTCTCCTAGTCATTGTATTGCAGATAACGGAAAGCTATGGGGGCTGAGTGTCCTTGACCATTGTTAAAGTTGACTGACCCTTCTTAAGTCTTGACCGACCTACAACGACATACACTGCACCAAATACGTAGAAACAAGACTTGACTGCAAATGTATTTTTAAATATAATATATATATATTATAAGCGATTTCGGTTCTGCATTAAATCGAAAGTAAAGAATTAATACAACATTGTTCCAGTTTAAAATACATTCATGAACAAGTCGGATCTGCCCGAAACCAAAAATAACCTAGCCAACCGATCAAGCCTAAGGAGACATAACTAGCCTATATGCAAAGTTTTTGCAGTGTAAAGCTAGTATAACATAATCTAATTGGTTTTCTATTCTACTTCATGAAATATGTAAAGCCGAATTGAGTCTCTTTGATGCCTCCCACCCCCTAATCCTCTAAGAATTACTGCAAGCTCTTTTATCAGATCTTCATATTCAACTTGAAGTTACAAATCAGTTCCATGAATAATATGAATGATAATTATATATTACATTTACGATAGTCATCGAGCAAGATAGCATTGTTTGCCTGGGCTAATTGTTACCTAAATATGTACTCAGATTCATATAGGATTAATGAAAAGATTATTTTTTTAAACAGCAGCTTGTTAGTCCATTTGAAATAGGCTTAATAAATTTTATATTAAGCTCAAGTAATTCAGACATGAATCACGATATAATCTTCAAGTATAACATCTGTTTGTCTTGTGACAAAGTTTGTATTTCAAAACGAGTGGGGGGCAAGCTGTCTCTGGTTGATAGACCAACACATCGATGGCCTCAACCACAGGGCTGGAGTGGAGTTGGCCGGAACCTGGTCAGTCGTGACTCGATTGGTTTCACGTGTAGGCGATGTCACCAGTCTCAGTATGTGGAACGTTGTGTCTATTATACTACAATTTTATCAATGTTAGCCTAAAGCGTTCAAGTGTGTCCACTAGAAACAAATGGAGCATTCATTCGCCATTATATGTAAAAGGTTGGCCTCTGTACAGCTTCTGATTACATTATTTAACTGAGAACTATAGTCTGTTGGCTAATAATTCTGTTTTGGATATGTACAGTTCATTCATTAAAAAAAATATACGCGCCGTGTACAAATCAGCGTACAAATTATTTCTTACATAGTGATCTAATACTTGATTTAATGGTATATCAGAATGTCATAATATACTTCAATATATCTCATCATGTGCTAATTATTACGTTTTAACCATTCAAGCTCTTATATGCGGACGATTAATTTTTCTTTCAAAGTGTTTTTTCTTTACACATTATAAATTAGCTTGTATATATTAGCTAGTATAAATTAAATTGTATAAATTAGCTTGTATATATTAGCTAGTAGAAATATGATTGTATATATTAAATTGTATAAATTAGCTTGTATATATTAGCTTGTATATATTAGCTTGTATAAATAAGATTGTATACATTAGATTCTATAAATTAAATTGTATAAATTAGCTTGTATATATTAGCTAATATAAATTAGCTTGTATAAATAAGATTGTATACACTAGATTCTATAAATTAAATTGTATAGATTAGATTGTATAGATTAGATTGTATAGATTAGATTGTATAGATTAGATTGTATAGATTAGATTGTATAGATTAGATTGTATAGATTAGATTGTATAGATTCAGTTTCAAGTCTTGGATAATGAGGCAAAGCTGCGTGAGGTTTTTATAGTTTTCTTCTCCTTCGGTCTTGTAATCAATACAATGACTGCCTTGTTCACAGATGTCGCACTAGGGTCTACACCCGGGTCCACTAGTCCTACGGCCTCATTAGAGACACTTCCTGGACAAATTAAGTGCAGCACCTTTTTATTGTACATGATTGGAATATTTTATTTGTTCTTACGATGCATCATCTGAAATCAATCCAATTAAATCGACAATTCAAAGGGAGTTTATATACAAAAATTGGTTCATTATAAGGCGAATTGAAAACCAGAGGATGAACTCAGATAGAAGAGTTCCACTAGATAATATTTTGTTCGCGTCACTCTTGGTTGATTGATACAAATTGGAGAATGGTAATAATCTAGAGTTTCAACAGTTAGAATTTTATTTTACCTGTGACGAAATTTTAGTAAGGCTAAGCCATTAACTGTTACCCGACAGTTTATAATGTAATCATATTACGCTAAATTGTAATTTTGAAAAGGAAGCAAGCAAACGTCAAACTTGACTGATTTGACACGTTGTAGATATTAAACAAATGGACCATGTTCTGACTTACTGTGAATGACCAACAGTGGGACTGACTCTCTGTGATTGACCACAAATGGACAATATTCTGACTGGCTTTGATTGACCAACATGTGGATAATGTTCTGACTCACTGTGAATGACAATCAGACCGACAAAAAAAAACTCTTCATGTGACATGGTTGTCTTACTGACACTTCAAATCATCTACGCGCTGGGCAGTTGGAGAGTCGACGCCCAAAACTCAACAAAAAGGACCGTCCACATTGTGGTCATGGAGAGCACGGGTTCCCTGGATAATGGGACCACATATTACGTTCGCTACTTAAAACCTTTGCTGGAGCTGGCGCTGGCTGATTCGAAGGAGAAATTCGGTGAATTCATTGACATCAGGTTAAGACATGTGGAGGCACTGTCGGGGATTTCTCAGGTGGGAGCACTGTCAGCCAGGGAGTATTACACAAACGAAGTGGATGTTTTCTTTGGTACAGGTAGGCTGCCGGTTGATTCTCTTCTCGCGATATGTATTTTATCAATGTACTCTTAGCAGAGTCTAATTAGTGGGATCCACTTGTATGAAAAAATACGCATCTTTATAATGGGTGGTAATGTATGCATTGATTATCTTGATCAGTAAATCACTGTAGGGTAAGAACTGGTGTGATTATATATATATATATATATATATATATGTCATTAAGTTTATCACTATGCATGACATGGATATGTTAATTATTTTTATCAATTTAACTCATTAACAGAAGGATAAGGATTAGTCTGATTATCTTTATCAATATCTTCAATAACGTATTGGTAAAGTAAGAGCTGACTAGTCTGTGTCGATATATAATGTTATACTGATACAATTTACTTTATAACTAATTATCTTGCATTACTTTATTATAGTTATTGGTAAATCCGGAGCTGATTGACTTTTATCGATATTTCTTGATTGATACAGTTAGGAGTTGATTATTTTTCGTATCGATCTCCTTATTGGTACAAGCAGGTTAAGTATTGATTACTGTGTAGAACTATCTATGTATTGATAAAGGTCAGCTAGGAGTTGATCAACTTGTCCCCTGTTTTATTCTGAACAATTTTTCTCGATACCACTTATTTTATCGACTGTTGCAAAATGAAACTGATATTCTAAAAAAAATAGTTTCAGTTACGATAAAACGCTGATTGAGAAAAATAAAATCAGAGACCTAACATCTTCACACCTAACATCTTCACACCTAACATCTTCACACTAACATCTTCACACCTAACATCTTCACACCTAACATCTTCACACCTAACATCTTCACACCTAACATCTTCACACCTAACATCTTCACGCCTAACATCTTCACGCCTAACATCTTCACACCTAATATCTTCACACCTAACATCTTCACACCTAACATCTTCACGCCTAACATCTTCACACCTACACAAAGTATTATCTCTATTGGGCTGATTATATCTGAATATTTTAAGTGTCCAAGTATAATTATCTCCGGTCAAGTTACTCCCAGACATATGTCGCACAAGACGAACTGTTTTTTTTTTCCTTTGATTGGAGCCGAGAATATCTATGGCCATGTTATTAGCAAGTTATTTTTAGATAATTATCACCTAATTCTTCCATTCGTCATTTCTGAGTATTACTGTTTATACTTATTTTTTTGTTTATATTGATTATTAGGGCTGAATTTTTCATTAAAAAAATTATGTTTTAAAATAATTTTGTGGTATATTGAATTCTAACACAATTTAAACCGTATAACACTAAGCCTGAACCACACATATTTTAAAAACGGTATTAAAAAATATGGTAATTAATTTATCGTTTCAAAAAATTCAATGAATACTTTAACTCGTTTTTTAGACGTTTCACCAAAAAAGTCAATAAAAGCCATTTTTGTTCAGGTCTAATTTAGGCTCATTTTTCATACATTTATAAATTTTGTCGACTAAATACAAATTTCTCTCTTTCTGTTTTTCGTTCGATAGTGTATGATTGGCTCTTGAAATAAAATAGGATTGGATGTCGGCGGGACAGAGAAGTCAATCAGTAGGGAATATGACTAATGTACGTCACAGAATAACCCAACTATCGGGTATCATTGTACTGGTCTGGAAATTCTAGAAAATGATTGGAGGACAAACACACGTACCTCACACACACACACCTACCACATACACGTACCATACACACGTACCACACACACACGTACCACATACACACGTGCCACACACACGTACCCTACACACGTACCCCCACACACTAACCACACACACACACACACGTTTCACACAAACACACGTACCACACAAACACGTACCACTCAAACACGTACCACTCAAACACGTACCACACACACACGTTTCACACAAACACACGTACCACACAAACACGTACCACTCAAACACGTACCACTCAAACACGTACCACACACACACGTACCACACAAACACACGTACCACACACACACGTATCACACACACACACCACACACATACCACACAAACACACGTACCACACAAACACACGTACCACACAAACACGTACCACACAAATACGCACCACACACACACGTACCACACCAACACGTAACACACAGACACGTACCACACTGACACACTTACCACACACACACGTACCACACACACACGTACCACATACACACGTACCACTAACACACTTACCACATTCACGTACCATACACACGTACCACCACACACTAACCACACACACACACGTACCACACAAACACACGTTTCACACAAACACACGTACCACACAAACACGTACTACACAAACACGTACCACACACACACGTACCACACAAACACGTACCACACACACGTACCACACACGTACCACACACACAGGTACCACACAAACACACGTACCACACAAACACGTACCACACAAACACGCACCACACACACACGTACCATACCAACACGTAACACACAGACACGTACCACACAAACACACTTACCACACACACACGTACCACACACACAGACGTACCACACACACACAGGTACCACACACACACTTACCACACACACACTTACCACACACACGTACCACACAAACACACGTACCACACAAACACACGTACCACACACACATACCACACACACAAACGTACCACACACACACATACCACTCAAACACGTACCACACACACACGTACCACACAAACACGTACCACACACACACGTACCACATACACACGTACCACTAACACACTTACCACATTCACGTACCATACACACGTACCACCACACACTAACCACACACACACACGTACCACACAAACACACGTTTCACACAAACACACGTACCACACAAACACGTACTACACAAACACGTACCACACACACACGTACCACACAAACACGTACCACACACACGTACCACACACGTACCACACACACAGGTACCACACAAACACACGTACCACACAAACACGTACCACACAAACACGCACCACACACACACGTACCATACCAACACGTAACACACAGACACGTACCACACAAACACACTTACCACACACACACGTACCACACACACAGACGTACCACACACACACAGGTACCACACACACACTTACCACACACACACTTACCACACACACGTACCACACAAACACACGTACCACACAAACACACGTACCACACACACATACCACACACACAAACGTACCACACACACACATACCACTCAAACACGTACCACACACACACAGGGGCATCACCATCAATGAACGCTGTCTTTCGTTTACGATTACGGGTCAAATTTGACTTATAATCCACACCTGTTGTTATTTATGTTTGCAGCTTTCCTAGATTCGTGCAAGTGATCTGCTAGTAAAGTATATAAATCAGTACACGTTTTCAATATCACGTGATCATTTTGTAGAGCTTTACTGACCCTGTGAAAATGTTTTAACACTTCTTCCCAAAAAACAAGCATGAAAGAATAAAAATAAAGCCGAATGTGCCATCTCACTATAAAAATTGAGCCAAAAGTGCCATCTCTCTATAAAAATTGAGCCCAATGTGCCATCTCTCTATTAAAATGTTACCCAGCTTGTTACAAAATCTTTCGTTCGCAATTATATTAGATTTCCTCTTTTTTATGACGCATCCTAAACTACAATAAAACTATAAAAAAGGAAACTTCGGGGCTTTGACCAACACAAGGTCAACAAGTTATTTGTTATACTTCATGAGATACACCTTAGTTTAAAACAAATCAAATATAACGCATACAAAGTTATATTCTATTTCTGTGAATAACGATTCCATATGCAAACATGTTTAATTATTAATTGGGGGGGGGGGGGGGGCAGGCGCACAACTCTAGTTTGTGTTCAGAGCATCAAGGGGAATTAATCTGTCCATTTGCTAGAAGAGTTGTTGAACTTCGCGGTTAAAGAGCAACCATTTGACTCACGATTTTACTACCGGTGTGAAAGGCAGCGCCGTACTCTGGTTCATTGGGGTGGTTGAAAACATCCGGGTGTCAGCCTCTGGGGGACAGCAAACATTTTTACATAGAAAAAAGAATATTAAAAAAAAAATTAACTTCAGAAGTCATCAATAATAAAATTGTGCAATCGTGAACGCATTTATAGATTTCTTAAGCCATTTATACCCGTTAACTTTCAATATTCAACGTCTCAATTGTTCATTGAATGAAATCCAAACTGAATGATGTAGATAGAAGAAAAATGTTAATGGAATGACTAAGTTTTATAAAGCTCACTCGGAAATAATTGATTTTGGATCATTTGTGACAAAATAAACTTTTTATTTTAAACAAGCTGCTACCCCTCATACACCAATCAATGTGTTGAATCTGGTTCTAAATCACTCAAAAATCGTTTCAATCAGATGAGAGTTGAATAATCTCCCCCTCACAGACATAAGAACGACGAAATCACCCGGATCAATTTAATGTATTAAATGAAACAAGTTTTGTAGACCTTATCGACGGCCCTGCGTAGAATGGAGCTGTCCTGATTTACTTTGAATGTTCGTTCAATGTCGACTGTGTCTCATTCATGAAATGGACAAACGTTTCTTGACTTGAAGCAAAAACAGCCGGTGAATTTTTAATAGACAATAATGGAGAACTGAATTTTTTTTACAATTTGTTCCTTAACAATCACAGTTTATTTTGTGAAGCTTGGACCAGACATTGAGTAATGACTGTGTGGTGCTGATACTGATGGAAAAATAGTTCTTTGACAGCTTAATAATATGATGTCTTCATGAATTCTGTTTCAAATGCTGTAGAATTAGATAGTGTAGAAAAGTAAAACGGCCGTAGCTCAGTAAAAGTAAAGCAATGGTGTGATAGGGCAGATAACTCCATGGGCTTTAGAACTAAAGGGAAATAATGATGAAAACATGAAGACAATTTTTTGAAAATAAAGCTTTATTTATTTAATCAATGTTTTTCTTATCGCATAGGATATGGCACAGCTTATTGTATCGAGTAATGCATGATGATACTGGAGGTTGGTTTGACTGTACTTTGTAATAATACTGTACCCAGGGTAAAATTTAAATTTTTTATCCCCAAGAGATTTTTTTTTTCTTGAGAACAAATTAAATTACATGTACGCAAAATCCATCATAAATAAAGATGGATTTAAATAGCCTTGATTGAAGCAACTTGTAAATACAAAACTAGAAGAAGTGTTTTCTTATGGAGATAATTCCCTGCATTGCCTGAGTGAACACATCTATATAAGTAATAGCGGTGTGGGTTCTGCGTTAAATCGAAAGTAAAGAATTAAAACAACAGTATTCCAGTTTAAAATCGTCAAACGTAAACAATAGTAATAAAAATCATGGAAAAATCGGATCTGTCCGAAACCTGATATAAATAGGCCTACTTATCAAACCTAATGGAATATAACTCTATGCAAAAGTTTTGCAGGGTACAGCTAGTATTGAATATTAGCATAAAATGACAAAACTTGTGTCAAATACATTTCTATTTCTCAGATTCTTACACCACTTTTAGATCTATCTGTTAAAGATTTGAGCACGTAGAAATACTCAACGCAAACGTCAGTTATTTATATTCTATCTGAGTCTATCAACAACAAATTAATACTAAATAAATTTGTGATAACATTGGGAAGAAAAACTAGCGAACATCATCGGTTTGATTTATTTTTCTAGAGTGGATTTAGTTGATGAGCTAGAATGAAAGATATTTTGGAAAAATCATAGGTCCACTTCAGGTATCTAAGTGTATGTTTCCCAGAAATTTGGTCGAATTCCCCAATATGCTGACATTCTCACGCATCTTACAACGCCCCACAGACCCGCCTCGATAAGGGGGTAATACAAACACTTGCTTTAAGGACTTCTTTGTTTTTTTATACAAACAAGCGAGTAAATGTTCTGGTAGTAAAGGGACGTTACCCGTTTTTCAGAGAATGTAAAGTTCCCGCCTGAGATCAAAGACTTGGCCCTGCTGCCGATAACTTCAAATGATATAAAACTGTTTGGTGTCGTTGATTTACTTAAGTTAATGATATGTGTGATAAGTTGGCTTCAGTCAAAATAGCGTAAAATATTCAATTTTAAGTTTAGAAAAATATTTTTTTCCAGTATTGAAAGTCATTCTGTATTTTCTGATTTCATTTACATTCTGTTTTTTTTTTTTTGTTTTAGTAAAATTCTTAAAGGATAACGGACTTATTTTGAAATGTATCAAATTATATTGTGCATTTAGTTATTTCAAGTAATATTGTTAAGTATAATTATTGTACATTTTAGGTCATACTTCCGTATTATTTATGGTATACAAGCGTGCATATTTCTAATTTAGATCATATTTCGGTATTATTTAGGTATATAAGCGTGCATATTCCTAACTAATTTAGGTCATATTTCGGTATTATTTAGGTATATAAGCGTGCATATTCCTAATTTAGGTCATATTTCGGTATAATTTATGGTATGCATATTCCTAACTAATTTAGGTCATAGAAATTCGAGCCCAAGTGCTTATAAATTTTGGTTAAATATTAAATGTCCATTGCTTAAATTAATCTTTTTTATTACAAGTTTCATGCTGTCATAGGTAGAGTATCATAGCTAACGTCAGAGGCGACCAAAATGTACTTTAAAAAATGGCAACCCCTGGTTTTCTCCCAAGTGCCTTACTCTCTTCCTCTCTCCGCCCTTACCTTGTTACGCCACTTCTTTAAAGTCAGTCATTTAGAATTAAACAAATATACTATTGTTGATTTGTTAAAGATTATACTGATACTGATTCTTGAAATGAATGCACATCACAGTATCACAGTACTTACGCCTTTTAACGATCGAAAATAACATAATTTTGATGGTGTACTTTTGTTTCTGTTATCATCATCAATACATCATGCTGTAAGATTTCTAAAAAAAAAACAAATAACCTATAGTAAATGCAAACACCGTATCAAACATAATGTAATCGTTAAGTTTGATTCTATTTCTATGTGCGCCGGAACCTGTAGCATCGAACGACGGGGCTGCCATTCTGTCCTACATGGCCCTCGCCTGGAACTTGCCGGTCATCATCCCTCGAGGCAATGACGAGAACATTAGGAACTTGTCTATCTTCCCCAACATTGTGGCCCTTCACCCACTGGACAAGGTGGAAGTGGCCAGGTTCCTGATGATCATCTGTAAGAAATACAACTGGAAGAGAGTGACCCTGTTTGTGGACTCCAGCCTGACAGTCATGTCCACTACAGCGGATGTTGTCCAACTGTAAGTTCTCAGCGTGGACGTGGTCATTAATCTTACACGAACACAGTCTCTCTCTCTCTCTCTCTCTCTCTCACACACACACATACACACTCATATACACACTCAGCCACACTCTATCACAAAATAACACACACTTGCACACACGTATAGACACACTCACACACACACACTCACTACACTCACGCACACTTACAGATATACTCACACATGCTCACACACTCATCATTAATCAAACACAAACACATTGTCACACACACACACACTGTCTCACACATACACTCACATCCACATAATCACTTAAACACACACCCAGACAATGTCACATACACATTAGGGTGGTGTGAAAAAAATAAAGTTTAGAATTTCTGAATGTAATAGTGCTAAAAAGTTGTCTTAAGTGTTAGTTAACAACTCTGCAAAATTTCAGAATTTTTTGCTTATTTTGAGTGGTGCCCCAATCATGTTGAAAATTTGGACTTCCGTTATAAGCAAAACGGTATTTACAATATTCGTTTACCCTCTATTTTCAAGTGTTTTAATTACTTTGGCGAATAAACGTACATTGTATTTTCTACACAGAGTAAGTATCTATTTATTTTTTAGTATCTACTGCTTAAATCAGCATATTTTAGTAACTTAGCTCCCGGTGGAGTTCATTATCTGCCGTTCGCATTTAATCTAGTCCAGATATTATGGCGCAGTTGTTGTACATTATACTGGCACTGGAAATATTATCGCTTTATGAGTATACATAATTGAATAATATACCAAATATGTTAAACATTTTTTTATGGCTCACTCATTTTATATGGTTATATAAAATCCTTCCTTAATGCTTTATCAGATAATCACCGGGATAAAAATGTCATCTAATGTTGACACCAGAGCTGCCAATAAATGCCCTGTTTTTGGTCATTCCTGTGAATTGGTTACAAATGTTTTGCCAACCTATATGGACATGATGAAGTATTACAGTCACATCAGACAAAAATTAAGTTCTGATCAAGCCAAAGAGCCCACAGTGAGTGAAATAGCTGAAATCGTTGCAACAGACATTGAAGCTGTATGGCATAAAGCTTCCATTCCGGTTGTTTCACACACTAGAATTCTCAAACTGATCAGAAATTCACATGATGAACTCAGAAAACTCATGAAGCCATTTAAAGGAAGGGAAGCAGATAACAAGTATTTGCTGAAGTTGCAAAAAATGCTGACAAAAGTAAACAGAAACTCTTTGACGTTGCAATTTGCAAATGTGTTCCTGGAAACTGTGGTTGTGCAAAGCAAAACAAAGTGCCACCTCAGGAACAACACTTTTTGCAGGACCAGAGAACATTGAGGATCATGTTTATTAGTAGTGTTGATCGAGTTTCCTCAGCTAAACTAAAAAAGACCTATGATCGCAAGTTGAAGGAGGACTCAAGAGCCAAAAAAGCACCCAAACTCGATTTGAATGACCAATGCCCTGGAGTTATAGATTTGAACAATGATGATTCATCAGATGCCGAAATTGGCCTCAATGAAGATTTATTTCAGACTGAAGCCGAAAGCAATACCATGATTACAGATACTGAGACACCTACTTCATCCAAACCGAGCTCTAGCCAGATGAGATGAAAACTACCAAAGTTAGCAAAAATATGTGATCGATTTGCAGTATCAGACAGGGTTGGTGCAGCAGTTGCGACAGCAGCACTAGAAGACTTTGGTATAGTTTCACAAACTGAGGCTGCCAATGTAATTGATCGCTATAAACTGAGACGAGAGCGAAAGATGGCCAGAGATCAATTAGTAGACTCTACTGATGCAATTCAAACTCTCTATTTTGACGGCCGCAAGGATAAAACAATTAAACTAGAAAAGAAAGGAAGCCGTTGGTATCGAAATGTAGTAAATGAGGAACACATCACAATACTGAATGAACCTGGAGGAAAATTCATCACACATTTAGCACCTAAATCATCATCAGCTCGAGATATTGCTGACTGCATATATACATATTTTGACAGCAATGGGCACAACATAACCAACATTTTAGGGATTGGATGTGATGGTACTGCAACAAATACAGGACCTGCTGGAGGTATCATAAGACTTTTGGAGATCAAACTGGGTAGACCATTACAGTGGTTGCCATGCTTGTTGCATGCAAATGAGCTGCCTTTGCGCCATTTAATCAAACATCCTGATGGTAAAACAACTGGGCCACAAGGATTTTCGGGTCCAATAGGTTCTGCCCTGCTAAATTGCGAGCTCCAGCCAGTGTGCAACTTTGTTGCAATTAGCAGTAGCATTCCTGATGTGTCACTTTCAAAACTAAGTACAGAGCAGAGGTATTTACATGAAATGTGCTTAAGTGTGATGACCGGTTGCTGTTCAGAAGAACTTGCTAGAAGAAACCCTGGCAAAATGGCTCATTCACGGTGGTTGACAACGGCCAATCGCATTCTTCGATTGTATATTTCACAACAAAATCCAACTCAAAGCTTACAGATGTTGGCAACTTACATTATGCAGGTGTATGCTCCTGTGTGGTTTGCAATCAAAAGCAAACCCAGCTGTGTAGATGGTACTAAACACATTTGGTTGACAATTCACTTGTCTCGTTCACTGCCAACAGAAGTTAAGAACATCATTGATCCTGTTATCCAAAGAAATGTCTATTTTGCTCATCCAGAGAATCTATTGATAGCAATGGTCACTGATGATCGAGATTACATTAAACAACTTGGACTGCGCAGAATTCTAAAGGCTCGTCAGGAACAGAAAACTGGCATCAGAAAATTTTGTATTCCAAGACTGAACTTTGATTCAACAGACTATGTTGACCTGATAAATTGGCAGGAAGCTGAAGTAACTGCACCACCATTGTTGGCCAATATTCCAATGTCTGAAATAACTAGCAGAATACATGATCAACACAATATTATGTTGCCAATTATCCAGGTACCCTGTCACACTCAAGCCGTAGAAAGACATGTGAAACTCGTTACAGAAACATCACAGTCGGTATGCGGAGAAAGGGCCCGAAATGGCTTCATAAAGAACAGGATTTTGTCCAGGCAGCAAATGACAGCATTCAACCAGAAGACTGATTATTGTTTTGATTAAGTTATTAATTGGACAAAATGGATGTTTGGACATTACAGTTTGTTGTTAGCCGATTTTCAGTAAATTATTCGAGATTTAAGGGATTTCATCAATATTTCATGTCATTGGGGCAGTTGAAGAAATAATAATTTAGAGGTGAAACTTTGGCTACAAAATCATCTTCTATAGTGACAACTTTTCCAAACTATTACATATTTAAATTCAAAAAATTTTTTTTTTACCTCTACATTCACACCACCCTAATACACATTCACATACTGCCACGCACACAGTGTTATACATACACACAGAGCCACACACACTCATATACGCTGTCAGACACACTTACACACATACTCACACGCACACACTTTCACACACATACTGTCACATACACTCCCAAACACTGTCACACTGTAAATGATATTATTATCCGCTGCCACCATGTAAATGACGTTATTATTATCCGCTGCCACCACGTAAATGACGTTTTGGTGTGAACTGGTTAATAATGAGAACTCAATTCATGTCCATTGTTCATATGATTTATTGACGACACAATAACATATAAACAGAATAAATCCAATGAATAATACTTCTTAACAATGAACTTAACTGATCAACTAGAACTTCTGATATGTACTCGAAACTCGAATACTCTCTCTTTACTCAACTGAACTTCTGGACTCAAATAACTTCACTGACTCAATTGACTCAATTCCCTTCTTTCTCAACTGAACATCGTCTTTATATAATTTCCTTCCATCCATCTCGAACATTCCACATCGCTCTGTCTCTCACTCATTTAGCCAATACAATTTACAAATAAACAACATATTTATTTTCTATAAATATCTAGAATAATAAACAACATATTTATTTTCTATAAACATCTCGAATCTTGACCCCGTGACTGCATGTTGACCTGGTTGGCCAAGCTCCAAAGATACACACACACCTGTGTGCATAGTACTCATAACACAGTGTTATACATACACACAGAGCCACACACACTCATATACGCTGTCAGACACACTTACACACATACTCACACGCACACACTTTCACACACATACTGTCACATACACTCCCAAACACTGTCATACAAATACTCACACACTCACAGACCACATTTACACACACGCATTATCTTACACATATACAGCCACACACACATTCTCTCTCTCACACACTCACACACATACTGTCACACACACTCCCAAACACTGTCACACAAATACTCACACACTCACTTACAAACCACATTTACACACACACACACATTATCTTACACACATACACACACACATTCTCTCTCTCTCTCACACACACACACACTATCACACATACTTCTTGTCAAATAGAACGGTTTTAAGATGTTTGCAAGTCCATGATCTCAACTTGAAAAAAAATATTACAGGTCTAATTATTTAGTAATATTAATTTTTTACCCACCTTTTATCATTATTATTATTATAGATGTATAGTTAGTTATTAAATTTTTAAAATAACCTTGAATTTTAAATGAGTAGATGTGTGTCTATATTTACTGTAGCATGTTTAGAAACATAAAATGTATTGGCCAACTTCGCCTATGCCTAACAACGACCATGACTGCAGCCAATGAACTAAAAGCCATGAAAAATAAAGTGATTTCTAACCTGACAATATATAGGGGCGAGAGATCATTTATAAATATATAATTGAAAATAGCTTTGTTTATTTATATTATATAACTTTTACACGTTACGCAACTAAAATAGCGGAACAGGTAATTTTTCTGAGTATGGGACAAAAATATTTCTCATCGATAATAACAAGAAGATGTGATACAGCTCACTTGAAGATTTATTATGAAATTTAGCTTACTAGAAGATATAAGATATAATATAGTTCACTAGAATTTATATAGCTTACTAGAGGATTTTAAATGTAATATAGTTTACTAAAAGATATACGATGAAATAAAATTAACTGAAAGATATAAGATGCAATATAGTTAATTAGGACATGTAATATGCAATATAACTCACTAGAAGATCTAAGATGTAAAGTTTATCCATATTTTGCTTTACATGTTTACCACTGAACAGTTTATTTTAAATTTTAGTTAGTATTTTTAGAACTGATCCATAGTTTAAAACAACAACAACAATTACAGTAGGAGAAGGTTTGAAAGAAAACTTTTCAATTGGTATTATTTCTAGATTCTGTGTGATCAATTGGTATTATTTCTAGATTCTGTGTGATCAATTTGTATTATTTCTAGATTCTGTGTGATCAATTGGTATTATTTCTAGATTATGTGTGATCAATTGGTATTATTTCTAGATTCTGTGTGAAGTATGAAATGACGTGTTTCCAGCACCAGTGGTCATGTTTTAGATGTCCAGATACTGACATTGATACTGACTTGATTCAAGCGAAGAGTAACTCTAGAGGTGAGATACTGAGTAGTTTAAAAAATAACACCTTAACACAACTGACGGTCGCACTGAACTTTTGAACATATCAAAGACGGCCTGATTTATATCCATATATTTATTAAGAAATATTATTACAATATATATTTTTTGACGGCCGAAAGCGGCACTACGGCCGCAGGTTGTGCACCCGTGATGTAGGCTAAGTGTAATATCAAAATGGTAGCTAAATGTAAGGTTGGTTTCATTATTTGTTCAATAATCGTAAGTAACATGCAGTTTTTTTTAAAAGACCAAATCATATGCATAATATTAATAGAATATGTAGGACATCCGAACGATTCGCGATATAAAATTTTTTCACTTTTTTTAAAAATTATACATGTATTTTAAAATTTTCGGTCATTCTGAATGACTCATTCATCTCACTCACTTGTGTTAGTTTTCAAGCAACCTCTTTAATGTGCAAGTTTAAAAAAAGAAAACCAATTAATTTAAATAACAGCATGATAATGATTATGGTTATACATATTTTGTATTGTTATGATTTATACATGTTGTATTTCTATGATGTATTTCTAATTAGTATGATGTATTTCTAATTAGTACTGTAATGTTAGCTTTGAAAATTTCACATTGAGTTTTTTAGCCCATACAACAATAAATGTCGCAGCATGAAGGGATATTTCGTGAAAGGTCCAATACATGTACGTAGTTTGCAGTTGTTTAGTATTGCCATTTCTATTGATTGTAGTTATTGATTTGACATAACTTATGGAATATCTCTATTGTAAGGCAATCAGGATAAAGTGGAAAGTTATGTTCTCCTAAGCTTTTGTGTCAACTGAAGACTCGCTCTACGTCAGAATGTCAAATTTTATATCATATTTATAAGTTTGGGATGTTATCAATTATTAATGGAATTGTAACATCACACTTAAATTATTAAGAAAAGCTAAAATATAAAAAAAAATTCGGATAATTAACAACTAGAAAACATTAGACTAATAGAAAGAAAAAAAAAATTACTGATATAATTATCCTCTAAACCACAACACAAAAGAAATATAACCAAACACTAAGCGACATAAAATTTGTATTACATTTGTTAAGCAACATGATGTTTGTATTACATTGGTTAAGCAACATGATGTTTGTATTACATTTGTTAAGCAACTTGATGTTTGTATTACATTGGTTAAGCAACATGATGTTTGTATTACATTGGTTAAGCAACATGATGTTTGTATTACATTGGTTAAGCAACATGATGTTTGTATTACATTGGTTAAGCAACATGATGTTTGTATTACATTGGGTGTTATTCCCATCCTTAAAATTGGGTTGGATAATCTTTATTAAAAAATAATATTCTTTGACCTAAACTGTTATTATTAAATTTGCATTAGAAATATTTCTGTAAACCTTGATTTGAGTATATTTTAAAAGGCCATACATAAAATTTTATTTTCTATGTTTGCCATTTCATCAGTGTACATATTGTTGATGAACATCGATGACGTCAGACGTCTGCTAATCCGTGCCACTGGTCTGTCGATGACTCAACCAGAGTATCTTTATATTGTCCCTGATATTGAAGGATTCGAACACACGGGACTTAATGTCTGGCAGAAGAATAATTCTGAAGACTCGGTGAGTAGTTCTACGCACATTACTAGAGTTAAACTACCTACATTTCCTTCCTAGACATCATTGTCTATGTCTGTTCAGTGTTTACAACGGATCTAATCAGTTCCACATCAAGACACTCTGCCGTTCGTATGCAACCCCCTTCCATTATTTGATACAGTGACTGCCAAAGAACATCATATAATATAATAATAGCGATTTGGGCGCTGCGTCAAATCGAAAGTAAAGAATTAATACAACAGTATTCCAGTTTAAAATACAATCATGAAACCAAAAAATAACCTCGCCTGCCGATCAAGCCTATGGGGATAAAACTCTATGCAAATGTTTTGCAGGGTACGGCTAGTTTATGTATATCAGTGACTTCTTTGACCGTTAAGGACATTTCTTTTCTCTTATAACAAAACTGATTTAACGACTGACTCCAATTAATTAATATTACATGTAATGTAGTAATTTGCGCCATTATCAAAGACCATGATAAATAAATGATATTTTATTATGAAATCACTTGAATTATTTTATATGTTAGTTACCCACACACACAGAGTAAATTTATCCAGAATGCACATGATGCACATCGTCAATCTAATTGATTTTTCCAGAAAGTCACCGTATTTGTTTATTATTTTATTGTGTATTAATAGTCAGGTACTACACTATTAAAAAGGAAAATAGCTCAAATGGCTGTATTTTTTTTAGTCATTAATAAAAGACTAGCTGTCTCTTGCAAAACCTTTGCATAGAGTTATATCCCCTTAGGCTTGATCGGTAGGCTAGGTTATTTTTGGTTTCGGGCAGATCCAATTTTTTCATGTTTGTGTTTTAAACTGGAATACTGTTGTATTAATTCTTTACTTTCGATTTAACGCAGAGCCCAAATCGCTATTATTAAGATTTAAAAAAAAAGCGTTGCGCTTTCTGTAGGATATGTATTGTGTGAGTTCGTACTAATAACTGCATTCACATTTTTTTTATTATCTCCAAATTTTATTTTCATATTAAGGTGTTGCCGCCCATCACGTGGTGCCGCCCTTCCTATGATGTCGCCCTAGTTTTGCCCCCCCCCACCCCCGTTGCCCTATAGGGCGTTGTGGCTCGGGTTCTTGTATTGAGACTTTGTTAGCCAATAAAAAAAAAATCCAGAAACATTTCACAATAAATAAATTAATGTAAAAGTGAATGACATGAAATAAATGTCAAAAAACTAGAATAAAAGATAAACAAAACAAATGAGCACACAGAATTAAAAAAAAAAACCCAACCTGCAGTTTAAGAGGACAACATTAGGAATGGCTTCCAGTCATAATGTTTCATCATTTAATTGAAAGTGTTTTTTTTTTTAGCGAAATGTTTTCTGAACAATTTTTTCCACCTCGTGCTGTTTTCCCCACAGCTTTTTAGTTTATTTGACAAACAAACACAAAGACATTTTTATTTTAAAAAGTGTACATTAATGAAAAAATATTTGGATATATTTTTTTCGTGTGCTAACACTTTGTCTTGACTTTCACATCTTTCTCCCATTGGGTTACCATTGAAGTGAATGATTAGTCTAACAAGGTTCAGCAAAAAACGTGAAGGTTCAATCAACAGGCTTTTTAGACTGACATCATTTCTCATGAACAGCTATTTATTTACACGCTACAGTGTGTGCCTCAGATGACAAGAAAATGAAACTGCGGAAAGACAGTGTGCACTTTAGTGTCAGTGTGAGCAAAAAAGTCAAATTCATATGAACTGTGACATTTTTTCTCCCACTATAAAAGTTATTAAAATACACTTATTGTACAATGGCTGTGGGACGGATGGCCGAGTGGTGTAGATAGTCCTGGGTTCGATCCATGGTGAGGCCCATGGAATTTTTCCAGGTGAAATTTGGTGCACAGTCGTCCCACAAGTCCACCCAGCTTTAAATGGGTACCTGACTTAAGTTGGGGAAGTAAAGGCGGCTGGGCGTTGTGCTTAACCACACAATCCCTTCATATGCCGAGGTTATAGAAACGGGTGAATTCTACACTTCATCTGCCCCGATGGCCCGTTAGGGCTAAGAAGGGAACTTTTTTTTTGTACAATGGCGTTATTAAAATAATTACTTAGGTCAATATAGTAATAAAACGGGAGGGGGGGTTATTAACATTAGGGGCACTGGTGAAATGCCATTAATGCAAAATGAACGTGTTACGAATGTATATGATTAAAATTTTTAACTCAACGCCTACATGCAGAGGTGTATTTAAGGATGGGCGCATTGGGCGCGCGCACAGGGCCCAAATTTTTCTAAAGGGCCCAAATTTTTCTAAAGGTCCCCAATTTTTGTAAAGGTCCCAAATTTTTCTAAAGGTCCCAAATTTTTCTAAAGGTCCCAAATTTTTCTAAAGGTCCTAATACATTTTCTGCGTCCTGGGCCTCAACTGACATTACTCCACCCCTGCCTAAATGTGTTAATGTGTTCCAAATGATGTGACTCTAGAGTTGCGTAAAATCAGTCATTAACCGAATTCTATTAATAGAAATTAGAAGTCATGGATCAACAGCACTGTGTAGTATTTATCGTTTTTGTTATAAATTTGATTCGGCAAAGTTTTTTTTTAGTCTTTTCGTGTAGAAGTTAGCTGATGGTTAGAATGTATAAACTCTGATTAGACTGATCATTATCAACACGTGTCAGAGCAACTGAATAGACTTATCATTATCAACACATGTCAGAGCAACTGAATAGACTTATCATTATCAACACATGCCAGAACAACTGAATAGACTTATCATTATCGAAACATGTCAGAAAACGGAATAGACTTATCATTATTAACACATGTCAGAAAACTGAATAGACTTATCATTATCAACACATGTCAGAACAACTGAATAGACTTATCATTATCAACACATGTCAGAACAACCACCAATAAAAAAACGCGGAAGCAGGAAGTGTAGTCAGATTCTGAAGACGAGCCACTACTGCCTCGATCATCCTAGACAAAGACAGCGGTTGGTGATTACGTATAGGTTCAATATATCGCTAATGACGCAATCAATATAGGGGTGGTAGCTACATGAGGACAAATACATAGTTCTTGTCATAATTAGAGGAAAAAAGAATTTAGCTTATTTTCCCACCGAGATCTTTTGCGTGGGTCTTTTTTCAGTATCTGGCTATGTTGGCAATAAAGAGAATCGCTTGAACTGCGAGATGTGAATAAATTTGAATAATTAAGTTATCGGCTGAGTAAATAATTTATAAACATATATGCTAGTGCAACTATATAAATCAAAGAGAACTTCCTTCCACCTTATACACTTTGCTTTTGTAGCCGATTTGATAAAATCTTTGTATAAACTATTTGTGTCTTTTAATTGAGCATTAATTTCTATTTAACTTCGATCATGCATTTATTTTAATGATTTTTTTTTTAAATCCAGCAACGCTCTAATTAAAATAGAGGCCAGATGTTGCAGAATGACAATATGAAAATACAGTTGTTGTAGAATGACATTATGAAAATACAGTTGTTGTAGAACGACAATATTAAAACACAGATATTGTAGAACAAGATTGTTTAAATATAGATATTGTTGAACGGAATTATTAAAATGCATATATATATATATATATATATATATATATATATATATATATAAAACATATAATAAACATAACAACAACTTAATGAATATGTCAGTTTGTCTCAATGAGGATATTTTACGATAATTCAGAGTATCTTTAACTTCAAGGTTTATCATCTTTCAGTATATCTTCTATATTAAAGATTCTTCTACTTCAAGATGTCTTCTTATAATGTCAATACAGAGCATATAGTTTACCTTTTCTCAGTCATTTATTAATACAAAATAATTTAATGAACATTCTGGCTACTTTAATAAATACAAAAATTCAAAAATGTCTATTTAGTAACTTATAACTGGTATAGTTCATGTCTATAACTGGTACTGTTTATATCTATTTTGTAATTTATAACTGGTACTGTTTATATCTATTTTGTAATTTATAACTGGTAAAGATATGGTCCTATTTGTAATTTATAATTGGTACAGTTTATGTCTATTTTGTAATTTATAACTGATACAGTTATGTATGTATTTATGCTCAGTTAGCCAAAGAGGCGTTCCGTCGTGTTATGTTGGTTCTGATAAAGACACCATCACAGGATTCATTCAGTGAGATGTTGCTACGACTAAACCGACTTATGTTTGATAACGACACGTCCTCCTACGTCACAGCCACCTATAACGATGAGGAACTAGAGGTGAGCATTATTTCAATCATGTGAACTTTACCAACATCAATCATCGCCAATATTACACAATCATACGTTTTTTTTTATCATGTAGCTATAGAATTATTAGATTTAATTTATTTCTGATGGCCTTCATAATTCATTGAGTTCAACGAAAATAAAATCAATAGCTTACGAAAGCTATACGATGCTACAGTGATTTCTGATCACTGTCAATCGATTTTTACTTTAATGTTGAATGGCAAACGAAATTGCTTTTATAGTCATACATGTTTACGTAGTGTTCCAGAGAATGGATCTGTATAGCAAAAATAATCACATTTCATTGTTTCGTTTATGACGTCGTTGGTCCAGTGAGTGTATTGACACTGCCAGACCAGCCAGCAAATGTCACAGATATCGAAAGAAATCATAACAATGACATAATACCGTTCTGATCAAACCATAACAATGACTTGATCCATGTTTAATCAAATCATCACAATGACTTGATACATGTTTAATCAAATCATCACAATGACTGTATACATGTTTAATCAAATCATAACAACGACATATTACTGGTGTAATCTAATGAAACCCATCGAAATATTTTGTCACAATGCACACACAGTGAGCTCTTTAAGTGAGCTAATTAAATGACTCCCACATGTTTAGAAAGTTTTGAAAGTCTGTTGTTTGGATTAACATTTGTTTAGAAATAAAAGTCTGTTGTTTGGACTAACATGTGTTTAGAAATATGTAAATGTCTGTTTTTTGGACTAACATTTGTTTAGAAAGTAAAAAAAAGTCTGTTGTTTGGACTAACATTTGTTTAGAAATATGTACAAGTCTGTTGTTTGGACTAACATGTGTTTTGAAAGTTATGAAAGTCTGTTGTTTGGATTAAAATTTGTTTAGAAATATGTAAAAGTCTGTTGTTTGAACTTACATGTGTTTAGAAAGCTACGAGAGTCTGTTGTTTTGACTCCCACGTGTTTTGAAAGTTATGAAAGTCTGTTGTTTGGAGTAACATGTGTTTTGAAATATGTAAATGTTTATTGTTTAGACTAACATGTGTTTAGTAAGTTATGAAAGTCTGTGGATGGGCAGGCATACATGGTATTGACAGTAAATTGATAAACAAAATTACTTGGCAGGGCGGCATACATAAGATACTATTGGGGACCTGGATGATGGGGCAATTAAGAACAAACGTATGAGCGCCCATCAGTGTATCCGCGATGTATGTGATTAAACAGCGAGGTATGAAATCATTACGGTGATCTTGTGGCTCCTTTCTCTGACTTCATGTGCGTGTGTGTGTGGGTTTGTGTGTGACCCCATGCAGTAAAAGATATTGGTTGTGCAGTTTCGGTAAAAATAAAAAGTAAAATTTGTAAGCACAACATCACATACCATACACAATGTCTAACAAGTTCTCAACCCTCCTGCCAACAAATTGCCAACCCTCCTGCCTACTAGTTGCCAACCCTCCTGCCTACTAGTTGCCAACCCTCCTGCCAACAAATTGCCAACCCTCCTGCCAATAAATTGCCAACCCTCCTGCCTGCAAATAGCCAACCCTCCTGCCTACTAGTTGCCAACCCTCCTGCCTGCAAATTTCCAACCCTCCTGCCAACAAATTGCCAACCCTCCTGCCAATAAATTGCCAACCCTCCTGCCTGCAAATAGCCAACCCTCCTGCCTACTAGTTGCCAACCCTCCTGCCTGCAAATTTCCAACCCTCCTGCCAACAAATTGCCAACCCTCCTGCCTTTTTTTCTAGCATTTCTTTCGTCACTGAGAAAAATACAGTGTCATGTTAAAAAGAAGTATACAATTTTGTTTACATAACAACGGAAGTTCACAGATGTAATCACGTGGGGTTAGAATCAATGTACAGGTATAATCTTTAGTACTAATGAACTGTCGCGAATTATTTTTTTCCCCCTGTCTCACACTAAATGTCCAGGTAAATATCATTACCACCCTCCAGACAGGTTGTGTCTACGTTCCGCAGCATACCAAGAGACAGCGTGTCAATATTATCCACTGCAACAGTTGCCATGTGATCTTCATTGGCAAGAGTTTAAAAGAACTCTCTTGTAAAGGAAAAAAAAACATAGTAATTATTCGTTTCAAAAGGTTCATTTTGCATCATTTCCCTAAAGATTCTCTCCCCTTAGAATGAAAATGAGGAGCACACAATAGAGCCTTTTGTAATTTATGTTGATTAATCTCCCCTTCATTTTTTTTTCTCCCATCTGGCCTCAATATAGGACAGCAGTGGTCTCCCCTGATTGATATAATTGAAACTGACACTGCCCATGTCATTTGTTACACAAAATGTAACAGTACAATTTATCATTAAATAATATATTGATCTTGAATAAGGCCTTTGTTATATGCATAATATATACATTATATATATATATATATAATAAATAGGGAAGTGTAAAATAACGGGTAAAGTGTAAAATGACGCACAACCCCACTATGAGATGAGCTAATCATTTAATGCGTCATTTGAACAATACATTTTATTACTGAAGAAATGAAAACATTCCATCCTCTCGACTGCAGGTAAACTGGAAACTTATATATTTACCAATATACCGCCCTATTTCATTGCCAGAACATATTTAAGTTGTGAAGATACAGGGCTAACAGCCTCCCTTACCCCAACCCCCGTTGTGTCACTGTATCAAAACATGATAAAAAAATTGATAGTGTATTTCTTATATCTTTAATTTATATTTCCTGTAATTAGAATTGTGTTAAACATGCTTACATATTGCACTCAATTACAACAATAATAAAATAGTAATTAAATCAAGAAGGAAAGATGTACTTTATGAAAGTAATACAAAAATCATTTAAAGTGCATACATTATAACTGGATGTTCTATATTGCTGTTTTGTTTTTGCTGTTGTAACAAACAAACCTGAAAACATAAAAAAAAAAAATAAATTTCACAGTTCTGATTAAACTGAGTGAATTCCCCCCCCCCCCACTACCTTTTTCTGTTCAACCAATGACAACTGTTTTCACATTTTCTTTTATTGATGACTCATCAGGCTATAAATAGACGTTTTAAAGATTTTTTTGTTATTGGTAGTTGTTTTTGTCACCCAAGTTGATACAAATATTGATATTTCTCCGTTTTAAAGCTGTTGCTAAAGTTCGCAGTACATCCAGATGTGTGTTGTCAATGCTATTTGTTATTGATATAATCTATTTTTAATTTGATTCTAAATCAGAAATTAATGAGCGCGTTTAAATAGTTTGGTCGATATATCATTCACACTTATATGGTTTAAGATTTGTTACAGTTTCCGCTGCCCGGGAAAATGGTACAGCATGGCTCTCTTATAAATATTGTTAAATCTTCAAAGACATTCACTAAAGCCAAGGCGTGGGTTCAGAAAACCACAGCATTTAATTATTTATTTACAACTACATTAGTCTTCACCGCCGGCTTCATCATCGCAACACTTCTGATCCTACTACACAAAGTCAATGCTTTCAATACGAAAATTATACGGTGCGCTGGTCCAGTGGCGCCGAGAGCCAACACGGGCCCCAGGGCAGGACTTCATTGCGGGCCCCTTAGTAAACAAAAAGTCGTGAAAAAATTGACATGGTCGGTGCGGCCGGGCCCCCTGGCAATGACTCCCCTGCCCCCCACCCCCCTCGGCGTGCCTGGGCTGGTCTGCGGGAATTCCCTATTTAAATCGCACCACCGATGGCAAGGAGAGAGTTATAACAATTTACATTTGTGTCTTTTCCCCCTTATTTTAAATGTGATGTAGCAGACTGTAAATAACTTTTTTTTGTGGTGCATTGTGGCGTACATAGCTTTTGTGACGGCTCTAAAAAATGCCGACATTTTCGAAATCCGAACGCCTTACAAGTCGAACAGTACAGAATACATTTTTGATAAAGCTAATATGACAATTTTCAGCAACCCTGTTCAATCCATCTCGTGAAACACTTTGAGAAAATAAGACGTTGTTTCAAACACACGACACGTGTTGAGGGCAAGTGGCATAGACGCCAGTGAAGTGCATATATCTGTGCATTCTCGGTGTTACTTACTAAGTTCTATACTCTTCAAGGTCAAATAAATGAATGTATACAGTCTAAGGCGAGTAGGAGTTTAAAAACATTTACGGTTCCCCTTAGTCCACCAGCAGCAGAAGCTAATGCTACAGAGCCCACCATTAGGGGACCGATGGTCGAGTGGGAAAGCGCTCGACTGTAGACCTGATGATCCCTGGTTCGATCTCTAGTGATATCTCAATGGATATTTCGGGCAATGGCTTAAGTCCTTCTATATCTCCCGCGGTGCCTCAATGACTATTGCACAATTTGTTAAGGTGCATATGAAAGAAGAGCGACATAATACAACAGTCCAATTAATCGATTACATTATCTAAAAGATCACGTCTCATCCTTACACGGACTTCACGCTTAGATACGCACAGACCTCGTTGCGCTTCTTGGAACGTCGTGCACAGGGGCTGAAATTTTTTAGCTTGCAATATTTTTAAATTTCAGACAAATCCTAAGGCCTGATGGTACAAATACTACAGGCCTGATTGTACAAATACTACAGGCCTGATGGTACAAATACTACAGGCCTGATGGTACAAATACTACATGCATGATGGTACAAATACTAGAGGCCTGATGGTACAAATACTACAGGCCTGATGGTACAAATACTACCGGAGCTTCCCCTATCAGATAAACTGATGAAGCTATCTGTACGCTAATTTTTCTGTGCAATAAGTAAACAAAACAATAAAATGAAATAATGAATCAAGCTAGCATATTATTGGTACTACGAAGAATAAGTGTTTCATATCAGGATTTCCACTTCGAGTATTAGCTTTAACTTTAAAAAAAAAAATTCATAATATCTTAAAGACGTTATTAATCAATAGAATATACTATTTTGTTATCTAAAATTGATTAATTGATTGATACTTAACAAATGATAACCTAATATCATCATCATCAAACCCTTAACCGATGCGGTCGTTGGCGGAACGCTTGGATACCTCACAACAGACTTTTTTTAGTTGTCTATCCTGTGCGGCTGTCTTTAGTTCATTCATTGATAGCTATCATGTCTTGACACATGACCGAACCATGCCGTCTTGCGTCGCTTAATTATAGCCATAATCGTTATCTTAAGTCCCGCGATTGATGTCTTTCTTTCCCTAGATAGACTCATTGGTCCCCAGACAGACTCATTGGTCCCCAGACAGATTCATTGGTCCCCAGACAGACACACTGGTCCCCAGACAGATTCATTGGTTCCCAGACAGATTCATTGGTCCCCAGACAGATTCATTGGTCCCCAGACAGACACACTGGTCCCCAGACAGATTCATTGGTCCCCAGACAGATTCATTGGTCCCCAGACAGATTCATTGGTCCCCATATAGACTCACTGGTCTCAATCTAATATATATATATTTCATTAAATGCGACATCAATCATCTAATTTAATGCACTTTAAATCGATCACTTACAAATAATGTATTCTGAAATATCCAGATAAAATCATCTACAGTACTGCCAGCTAATGATTACTATTTAGTAATAACCATCCCATAATATTTAAATTTTTTATCACATTGATATTTTTTAAACCTTTGATCATCTCAAACAATTTCCCGAGAGAACTTTCCCTGGCTTCTATTTTTAAATGTTTATGATAGTACTTTGGTCAGTACTCTAAATTTGATATTGAAAGTACAATCCCCTTAAAGAAACAACTAAATTACATTCAGTATGACAGGGTTCTAATAGAGCTGCATACACAATCATGACGAATTGTATTTATAATTAAATTAGTTTTTGTTAATCAAGCTTTTCCCGTTTTTTTTGCAAATTTCAAACGGTTCCTATTAAGGGAAGGTCAAAGTTCACTGTGATCT
This sequence comes from Bulinus truncatus, assembly GCA_021962125.1. Taxonomy (NCBI): domain Eukaryota; kingdom Metazoa; phylum Mollusca; class Gastropoda; family Planorbidae; genus Bulinus; species Bulinus truncatus. The sequence continues at coordinate 1,296,749 of JAGDYQ010000113.1, forward strand.
ATAGACCCCAAGCAGAGAGTGATCAATTCTGTTTACAATTTTTTCCCGGTTTCGTCTCCATTGTTTGTAAACATTGTTTCATTGTTGTGTTTCCTTCACCAGACGATCTCTAGAAATAGTTTACTAGTTTATTGAGACAATGGCCTTCACCTTCACACAGATTTCAACCAGCTGTGTAGGCTGCTACCTAACCAGACGAATGAAGGTGGTATTTAGTTATTATATACCCCGATACTCATTCAACCTTTTAGAACAATTTTAAAACATCTGGTCGATTTCGATGGACGACATTTGCGATGGGTACTTGGCTGAACTTGGCTCTAATGGTATTGAGAAACCGATTAACTATTGCATAATGATGCGCAGGTAGTTTAGTAATCGATTATAATTATAGTATCGTAATTGACCATTAAATATAATGAAAGCAAAAAAAAAGAAAATCAGTTTTTATAAGTGTCTTTACTTTGCCTAACAAAATTTTCAATGTTTAATTTTTAATTCTATCTATCTATCTATCTATCTATCTATCTATCTATCTATCTATCTATCTATCTATCTATCTATCTATCTATCTATCTATCTATCTATCTATCTATCTATCTATCTATCTATCTATCTATCTATCTATCTATCTATCTATCTATCTATCTATCTATCTATCTATCTATCTATCTATCTATCTATCTATCTATTTATCTATCTATCTATATATCTATCTATCTATGTATCTATCTATCTTTCTATTTAATTGCCTACCTACGAATCTTTCTCTAATTTAAAACACTATTCTTGAGAAAGTCTAAACGCTAACCCTATCCAATATATCTAAACGAAAAAAGCTGTGTGCTATTAGAATAACAATACGTTTTTAAAACGAATTTCAAACATCTCAACTACAAATCAATTTTATGGGAGCTGAAAAAAGTAGACTGGACTTTCAGCATGTCTTTCTTATGTAGAGTAAATGCCACGCTCATTTGAAATAACCACAGATTATTTAATGATTGATGTGCATCTGATATCATAATTAGTAATAGATGCTTTGGTGTCTTTCCTTTTCATTGGCTAGTATAATTTTATTAGATCAAATTTATACTTTTTAAAATTGAGAAATTACCCCACCCGCTCTTTGCAATATTCAGCAAACCATTCATGTCAGTCAATTTTATTCAAAGTTTAGAACTAATATAACTATTCACAGCAGGTCTAGTTAGGACCGCTTCATTATAATTTTTTTTCTTACCTACCCCCCACCCCCAAATGCAACTTTTTCTCAAAAAAGTTAATTTAAAAAAAAATTCTATTTAATATTTCCAAAAAAAAAAAATTGGACGTTTGATTGAAACACACTCATTAACATTTGTGCAAAGTTATTTTATGATATCTACAATAGATTTTAAAAAATTGGTTCTTTGAAAATTTTTGAAAACATGTCTTAAAATTACACTTTTTTACCCAAAAAAGTCACAAAATACATTTGTAAATATTTTTTTTATATTTTTTTATTTCTTTGTTCATTAAATGGTATGTTGTATGCATGTGCCAAAGATGGCTAGTGTAGCTTAAAAAATAAAAAAGAGAAAAAACAACTAGCAGAAACCTTAAATGCCCCATGGACCACCTTAAAAAATTGACAACTTAGTCATTTTTCTTTTTATTATGTTCATACTCGTTTCAAACGCATCAATGATGTATTTGGCAGTTACTGAACCCAGCTAAACTGTTCTTAATGGAATCAAACTATAATATTTAGAGTTGATCAGGAGGTTGTTTCTGTTTAGGTCTCAGGTAAAAAAAAATGTTTGCATTGTAATTTAAATAACCGTCCATCTCCTGCTTCATCCTTCATAATCTGACGACCAGAGGTGTATCCACAGGGAGGTGACAGGTTCGACACGTCTGCCCAGCAGTACATCTTGAATGGGTACTACAACTGTTTCCTGGTCTACTTGACAGCTGTCAATGACACTCTGGCACAGGGAGGTGACATCCGGGACGGCCAAACATTTATCAGGAAAATATTTAACAGAACCTACCTAGGTAAGTTGGTGGTAGCACTTCCCACTAATATTTAACAGAACCTACCTTGGTAAGTAGGTGGTAGCACTTCCCACTAATATTTAACAGAACCTACCTTGGTAAGTTGGTGGCAGCACTTCCCACTAATATTTAACAGAACCTACCTTGGTAAGTTGGTGGCAGCACTTCCCACTAATATTTAACAGAACCTACCTTGGTAAGTTGGTGGTAGCACTTCCCACTAATATTTAACAGAACCTACCTTGGTAAGTTGGTGGCAGCACTTCCCACTAATATTTAACAGAACCTACCTTGGTAAGTTGGTGGCAGCACTTCCCACTAATATTTAACATAACCTACCTTGGTAAGTTGGTGGCAGCACTTCCCACTAATATTTAACAGAACCTACCTTGGTAAGTTGATGGTAGCACTTCCCACTAATATTTAACAGAACCTACCTTGGTAAGTTGGTGGTAGCACTTCCCACTAATATTTAACAGAACCTACCTTGGTAAGTTGGTGGTAGCACTTCCCACTAATATTTAACAGAACCTACCTTGGTAAGTTGGTGGTAGCACTTCCCACTAATATTTAACAAAACCTACCTTGGTAAGTTGGTGGTAGTACTTCCAACTAATATTTAACAGAAACTACCTTGGTATGTTGGTGGTAGCACTTCCCACTAATATTTAACAGAACCTACCTTGGTAAGTTGGTGGTAGCATTGTCTACTAATATCTGTTAACTGATAGTGTTAAGATAATAATGAAGCTAGTAGCAGGTTAGTAAGTCATTTAGAGAATAAGTTTATTTGTGTTCAACGATTAGAAATGACAGAATGTAAAGAAGATTCAATATGTGATCGGAAATTCGATTAGTGACAGGAGATTCAAAGTACGAGACAAATATTCAATCCATGAAATGGAATTTGATGTGACAAGACATTCAGTTTAAGATAAAATATTAGCAGTAGTGACAAGAGATTTAACCTGTGACAGATTTATTTTGTAGAAACTGATCATTTGTGTCACAAAATTTAAATATAGGATAAGAGATTCATTGCGCAACAGTAGATTCAGTGAGCATCAGAGAGGTTGACATTAAAATTTCATCTGTTATCTTTGGGCATAAGGCTTGATAAGATACGATTAGTAAAACAACTTGATAAAGAATGAGACATGAGTGTATGTGAAATTCAAAAGCAAAATTTACTTTTTTTATTTTTTAGTTGGTGCTTACTGTAAACCATAAGAAAGTTGTGTATACTAATTTACACTAAAATATATGTTCATGTTTTTTCGATCTTACATTTCTATAAAAGTCTTACAGTAATGACATTCTATTTATATTACTTGTTATTTCTACACCAAGCCGGGGACCGTGGAGAATTTCAAATCAGTGCAGAAGGTAACAGAGTTGTTGACATGGCAGTGGCTGACATGGTGGATGAGGCATCGGGAACATTTCAGGTGAGAAGAATATCAACTAAATATCAACTAAATATCAACTAAATATCAACTAAATATCAACTAAATATCAACTAAATAATATCAACTAAATATCAACTAAATATCAACTAAATATCAACTAAATATCAACTAAATATAGACACTTTTTGTACATGTAGTATAGTTTAAATGATCAGATTGTTAGTTTTATGAACTTTGGATCTATCGTCTGAATTAATCCATCTCAATAGCAAAGTGACAATGAATTTTTAAAATATAGAATCGAATACTTTATATACGTCTTGTAAACATGATAAATATTTACTTCCATTGAGTTACCTATCCCCACCACCATCTTCCTTCCATCAATAATAACAACTAATGGCAGCGTTATGCAATACAATAATAAAATAATATATATTTGAAAATTGCGATCGTTAAATGTATTACATATTTTACTTTACAGGTTTTTAAATTTCAGAAAATGTTTTAAGAGTTCATAATGACAGTGGCGTAACTAAGGAAGGGTGGCTCGCACTGGGAGGCACTTAAATTTGCCACATTTTGTAGTCGACCCTGGATTATATTTAACTTTGTTCATTTTTGTATCAGCCACAACCATGTTATATACAAATTTAATGAGCTAATGTCGAAGAATCCATCCCCACACACTCCGCCATTGCATGGTCTGTCTGTTTATGTTACCGGTAGAATCTGCAATCCTATGATATACCAGTAAAGTTGGTGCTTATCTCTTAATACCACATCAAACCTATTAACATAACTGGAACAGTTGTCGCAGAGCGCTTCCGTATCAATTAAATTGATTTCCAGCTTAATCCACAAACTGTTTATAGATTATTTCCTGCATGTTAATTTCTCTCTCTCTCTCTCTCTCTCTCTGTCTATATATATAAATTGCTACCTCTCCCTCTCTTTCTCTCTCTCTAATATATATGTATATATTGTTCCAGATAATTGGGGATTATGTTGTCCTGACCAGAAACTTTTCGTTAAAACCAAATTACGAGAAAGGCTGGCCATCAGGGGGAATGTATATTCTTAATATACCGACATGTGGCTTCTTAGGAGAACTGTGTAATAGTGGTACTTTATCTTAGACTTCTTTAAAACGATATTAGTGTAGTATGAATTAACTTATGTTAGGAGAACTGTGTAATAGTGGTACTTTATCTTGGACTTCTTTAAAACGATATTAGTGTAGTATGAATTAACTTATGTTAGGACTAAAATAATAATAGTTTAGTTTAAAGACAGTTTCATATGATTCTGTATGTACACAAATATGATACTTAGACTAAACTAGATCTTGCTTTAATTCTAACAATTTGAATATTGAATGACACAAAATGAAAACTTTTAAATTCCTTGTGATCCTGCAATATTCTGATGTATTCTACAGAGACTTTCAGTCTACAGTTGGCAATGGGTCTGACTTTTGTGATAATTTTGTGTATCCTCACCATTACGTCAGCAGTAATATTGAGGTAAGTAATTATATATATATATATATATATATATATATATATATATATATAAACTAAGGGCACATTATGTAGATATTAATTGTTTACATATGTAGATATCAGGAAGATATCTTAAAATGTCATATATATTTATGTATAAATATCATGTATATATTAACTAGTTTTCTACTAGATTTCATGAAAAATGAAGTAGATATCGACTAGACATCTTGTACATTTTATATAGATAAGCGACATATAGTGATCAAAAAGATTTCTTTTAAAAATAATTTATAGTGGAAATTAGTTGAGATTAATTATATTACAGTTGTATGGGTAATTAGTAGGTGTATGGGTTTATTAGCAGGCGATTCGATTAATTAATAGGGTAATTAGCAGATGTTGAGAGTAATTAGATAATGTTTGAGAATAATTAGCACCTGTACGGGGTAATTAGAAAGCTGTGATTTTAATTGTATGAATCTAGTTAGCAGGTGTATGAGATTAATAAGCAAGTATGTAAGTCTAATTAGCTATTGTATGAATTTAATAAGCAGGTGTATGAATTTAATTAGCAGGTGTGCATTTAATTAGCAGATGTATGAATTTAATTAGCAGGTGTATGAATTTAATTAGCAGGTGTATGAATTTTATTAGGACGTGTATGAATGTTTGTAACAGCATACAAAACACGTTAACAGAAGTCTACAATCATAAAATTAATTCAGAATATCGGCTAATATGTTAAAATACTTGTATTTGAGTTTAGTATTGACTTAATACTTCACAGACTTCGTCACGTACAGAAAATTAAAAATTTAAATTGGTGGCGTGTCCAGCCAGATGAGCTCCAACCAGTGAAACTGCCCAACTCAAGGTCAATTTTTTCTGGCTCCACCAATCAGGTCAGTTATCAAACATATAACCACGTGACATAGATACCACGTGACATAGATACCTCCTTACTCAAGATTGAGATTTGGTTTTTGTTTTTAAAAAAGAAGATCGAAATCTGATACCAGTGAATCGTGTGTCCTCCTATTAAGACAACTCTCACTGCATACATAATTGATTGACTACAGATGAACCACAGACTATATTTATACAATGAATTATTCAATGTCTGTATAATGACAGAGATTAGTAATATTTATTTAAACTGTCTGGAACAGATCCCCACGTTAAGCCAATACAATAGGGTCAAATAAAAACAACAACAAATTGTGTTAATGACAACGAAACAATACTTTGTGTTAATTGACTAATTAAGGGGTGGATAACTTTGTGAATTACTGTGCGGACTAAATTAGGATTATTTTCTATTCACTCATTAATTTATTCATCATGAACAAGTTAAATAAACATAACTGAAGAAAGATAAATGATCTTTAAAAAGATGAAGTTTATTGGTTCGAGTATTATTGATGCCGGTTTGGCCTTTTTCCAAACAAGTAATATTTCATCACAAAGTTCAATAATTTTTTGAACGTTTCGCTGCAATATATATGCAATATTCTTACACATCCATTGCGTTACAATAAAAAAAAGTTGTAGCCAAAAAAAATATTAATAAAAGTACATGCTATGAACAAATTTTCCAGACTATTGAGGATTAAATTCTTGACGTCCTACACAATCTTTAATACCAGATTCTGAGTCAGGAGGTCAAGTGTTTTTAAACACTGGTACTGAATGGTATATTTTTTTCCTAGTGTCGTGAGTCAGTTTTTCTAAAAGTGTTTGCTTCAATGCAGTCTGCTACTAAAGTGAATTCACCCGTCCAGTAAACATGACAATAAATACAAACACAAAACAAAACAACAACGAAAGTTATCACACACACACGCACATACACACATACACACACACATATACACACTCACACACACACACACACACACACACACACACACACACACGGCAATGGAAGGGATGTAAAGAATGGGAGACAACTATTAACTGTCTCATCCTTACAAATAGTTTGATAGTTATTCTGGTGAAACATTTCGACATTTCAGTATTGAACATCTGGAACTTGAACTCGGATTGCTTAAATGATTTTAATTATAGCTCTTAAAATTGAGCCAATTGAAATTGAAATATTTTGCCAAAAAATAGAGATAATAAATTTGTTATTTATTAAGCACTTGCCAGTATTTTATGTTTTATTTTTACATGAGTATTTAGAACAATTTTTTTTTCCTGATATAATTTTTTTTGGACGTTCTAGTAAAATTTTCAGGCGAGCGAAGATTATCTCGCGTGCCGTATGTTTGCCACTTTTGAACTAGCACTCTTGTTAGGCCGGATATATACAGATCTTTATTCATTCCCTGCTTATTAAAAATGTACTTCACATTCAAGTTTTTTGTCTGTAATAAACACCTCTACAGAATGCATCCACAATGACAGACGTCAGCATCACTGGAAGAGATTATTCATTATACCAGGTACGGCTGTCTTTATGGTTTAATCTTAGGGTGGGTTCATATTTTATTGATAATTATACATGCTAATCTTCTTTCAGCATTAAATTCCCTTTTATCTAAAAAAAAATTAATAGAACATATAAGCTTAAGATGTAGACAATCAATTCACTAATTAGCATCGGAAAATATTATGACAAATTGGGGGAGGAAATAAAATAAAATGTAAGACTTGGTAAAAATGGAAATGAATATTTATCAGCAGAGAATTTTTTTCAATAGATTATCTGTCGTTCTTATCACATTTTTCCCCCCCTCAAATCATTCAGGGGACTTTGGTCCACATGCACTTGCTGACAAACAATAATATCAGGGTCAACGCTAGTCTGCTCAAAGAGTTTCAATTAGTGAGTATGACGTCAGAATGTCTCGTAGGTGTGTACAAATGACGTCACACACGGCTCCATACGTGGCAATGACGTCATGTACGATAAATAAGCATTACTCTCCTAAAAAAGCGATATTTTGTTATTACTATTTTCATGAAATGAGTTTCGAAATGTTTAATAAAAAAGAAAGCTAGTTTAGGCCAGTTAGTTTTGTTTATATACGTCAAACGCTTCATCTACGTTACCAGATTCGAGATATGAGTCATCCGAACTTACTTCGAATTCTGGGGGCGTGTTTAGAAGGTGAAAAGAAAATGCTGATCACAGAATATTGTCCTAAAGGTACACTACAGGTGTGTGGCTTTTATTAATTTTTTTAAAACAATCAATAGATCTATTTACGATATTACCATGAATACATATTAATTAACACAAAGAAATATATGGCTTCTTAAAATGTAGGACGAAATATGGAGTGACAAGACTGAAAATGAAGATTTGTTGGAAATGGCAAGACAGACAGACAGACACACAGACACACAAACACACAAATATATATATATATATATATATATATATATATATATATATATATATATATATATACACACACAAATATGAAGGAATGTTTTGTAGATGGAAGAAATACAACACGAGAGCTATGGGAACTGTCACATGTGTGGACATTATAGTGGAACGCACAAGGGAAATATAGATAGGACTTTGAGATATGGAGAGAGAGAGAAAGGGGAGAGAGAGAGAGAGAGAGAGAGAGAGAGAGAGAGAGAGAGAGAGAGAGAGAGAGAGAATGAAAAGTACGGTGGGGACACGTAGGGTGTAAACTTAGCTTGTTTAGCGCATGACAGAAAAAAATAAATTATAGTCGTATTTGTTCTATACCAGTTAAAGGCAAATACTAAATCAATTTTCTTCATTGATAATTCCCATATGCCTCGCCACATAAATGGTCATTGTTTGCTGAACAAAGAGCACATCATTTCTAGACCAATGATTTCATTCATATCACCGTCTTCTGTGATAACGTTTGTTGACTCTTTGTTGCCCGCCTAGTAAACTTACCGACTATAATCAACTTCTTTGAAATACCGCACAAAGCACAAAGAAACCACCCCCATCCCCACCCAACACAGCCGGTCAACATAAAAATTGCTCATTGAAGCGGGACATTGATATTTTAAAACTAAAGCCTGGAAGTTATAACTTGCGCTACATTAAAATTTGTTTTATTATTGTTGATGAGAGAAATAAAAACAACAAAAAAAAAAAAACTCTTTTAAACACATCCCCACTCCCTTCCTCGACCCACCCACCCACTCCTTTCCTCGACCCACCCACCCACTCCCTTCCTCGACCCACCCACCCACTCCCTTCCTCGACCCACCCACCCACTCCCTTCCTCGACCCACCCACCCACTCCCTTCCTCGACCCACCCACCCACTCCCTTCCTCGACCCACCCACCCACTCCCTTCCTCGACCCACCCACCCACTCCCTTCCTCGACCCACCCACCCACTCCCTTCCTCGACCCACCCACCCACTCCCTTCCTCGACCCACCCACCCACTCCCTTCCTCGACCCACCCACCCACCCACCCACCCACTCCCACCCACCCACTCCCACCTTGTTCTCTGGGTTACTTCAAAAAAAAAATTTAGGATGAAACTGTATCTCGTATTTATCATGTTTCAGGAACTTCTAATGGACCAGTCCTTCAAACTGGACATTTTGTTTTGTCTGTGTATCCTGAGTGACATTGTCAGGGCAAGTACGATCGATAATCACTTAGCTTAGTGCAAGATTATAATGGCTGTATGATTAATGCTCTCTTCTTTTTTTTAACAGATTTTTTTTTAAAAGCTAACCACATTTTTTGTATAGCTAGAGTTTTTTTTCCCAATCTGACACGTATTAAGTAAATAATTTCATTATTCTATTTTTAAATAGTCCAATGAAATTCATTGAAAGAGCTAAGACTTCCCTTCCTTACCCCCGGGGCAATGATTTATTTATTATTTTATCGTCTGCTAGCTCAAGAGAAGATAATCCCAACTAATTATTTCTTAATTGGAAAAAATTTAATGAGCTGTTACATAAGAATGTAAATGTAGAACAAAATATACCAGTCAGATTGTAAACAAAATGTAAATGTAGAACAAAATATATCAGTCAGATTGTAAACAAAATGTAAATATAGAACAAAATATACCAGTCAGATTGTAAACAAAATGTAAATGTAGAACAAAATATACGTCAGATTGTAAACAAAATGTTAATGTATAACGAATAAAGCAGTCAGATTGTCAAGAAAATGTACATGTAGAACAAAATAAAGCAGTCAGATTGTAGCAAAATTTAAATGTAGAACGAATTGTAAGTCAGATTGTAAGCAAAATGATTTCCTTTTTCTGCTAAATGTTTTAAAATCTAAAGTTTAAGTAGTTTAGGTCTTATTCTTTGAATCAACAGTCAGTTCCTATTATTTATAACTTAAAGTTAGTCATTCTGGTCTTAATCCTCTAATGAACCATTACCACTGGAACAAATACAACTGAACCATGACCATTGGAACCAATACAACTGAACCATGACCATTTGAACAAATACAACTGAACCATGACCATTGGAACCAATACAACTGAACCATGACCATTGGAACTAATACATCTGAACCATGACCATTTGAACAAATACAACTGAACCATGACCATTGGAACCAATACAACTGAACCATGACCATTTGAACCAATACAACTGAACCATGACCATTTGAACAAATACAACTGAACCATGACCATTTGAACAAATACAACTGAACCATGACCATTGGAACCAATACAACATAACCATGACCTTGGAACCAATACAACTGAGCCATGATCTAATTTTTAACTTTCTTTTTCAAACCAGGCCCTAATCTATATCCACAAGCATCCACTCCGTGTCCATGGCCGTCTCACCAGTGAGGTGTGCATGATTGATTCACGTTTCTCAGTCAAGGTTGGGTATTACGGCCTTCCGACTATCTACGAATCTGTCAAGTTACGGAGTAAAACACAACGTCAAGAAAATGGTAAGATGGTGGCATACGTCATGGATATAACATAGATTGATGTTGTTATGGAGACATCTACTAAAAATGTCTATGTGATCCTGTTGGGGGTTTAGCAATTTATCTATCTATCTATCTATCTATCTATCTATCTATCTATCTATCTATCTATCTATCTATCTATCTATCTATCTATCTATCTATCTATCTATCTATCTATCTATCTATCTATCTATCTATCTATCTATCTATCTATCTATCTATCTATCTATCTATCTATCTATCTATCTATCTATCTATCTATGTGTATGTTTATCAGTCCATATATCTGTCTAAATGTATGTTTACCTGCCAATCTATCTCATTTGTTAAGCTATCTTTTTATCTTTGCATGCATTTCTTTCAACAGATATCTGTCTGTCTTTTTTTTTTGCCCACCAGTTCGTCTATAATTTAATAATAAATCTGTCTGTAGAGATGTCTATTAGCTTTTATTTGTCTGTATAACGTCTTACTTTCTACCAATGTATAAATCCATAAGCTCATCCATCTCACCAATCATCCATTCATCAAACCAATATATCCAGGGGTTTTTTTGCCATGTAGCGCGGCAACCCGGCACCTCAAAATAACGATCCGGCAGCTAGAAGTTGCGATCCGGCACCTAATTTGTTAGTACCGGGTCTTATAAAACAGTTAAAACTATATGTTGGACAAACATCAATTCAAAACATCCAGTTATTCTAGCAACAAGAGAACCAATGATTATCACGCGAACAGTGCGTGATACAATTCATTCAAGGCTCTCTTGTGTCATTAGACTTAAATAGGTCAATGTGTGATTGCAGAAGAAAGCGAGCGAAGATGATGAGCTTTCCAACGATACCAGACTCGATTCCGTACTACCGGTACATTTTTTAGAATCGCCGGTTTGAAATGGTGTTTTTTTTCCCATCTCGAGAAAAAAACACGTACCCCTACCCCCTTCAGAATTTTTTTTGAATATAAAACATAATATAAAGGTATATTTATGACTTTACCAAACGGTTCCTGAGATATTTTTCTACAAGAAACTATCATAATTGAAAAATCGACATTTTGAGACATTTTGACCAGTGGAGTACCTTAATAATCTGTATTTTCGCTTACGGGCTATTGTATTGTCAACACGTTGGAATGTTTGCACTCACCGAAATTAGAGCAGCATCATGAAAAGAAATCGCTCATTAAAATCATCTACAATTCATACTTTCTTCAAACGAAGGCGTGCTGAGTAAGTGTTTCCTACATTTTCTGTGAAATAATTTTAAGTGGACATAAATAATTACGGTACTACTTTTCACTGGAAAGACCGGATCGATACCGGATGATGGTCCGGATCGATATTTTAGGGTTTAGGGTTAGGGTTTAAGGGTTAGTTTTCAAGGTTTGGGTTAGCGTTAGGTCGATCCGGTGTTCTTATGCTGGATCCAATGTTATTTTGTGATCCGGTCTCTCCGGTGAAAAGTATAACCCAATTAATTATAGGCCTACTTTCCACCTAACCCATAATGACCAAGGAAGACCACAGACTAAATAATTCAAATCTTAATTAAATAATAATTAAATCTTAATTCTTTGGCTATCTATATGTTAAAAAATAATGGTGTTGTTTTGATGTATTTAGGGAAGAGAGTGAGGCTTCGACATCTATCGAGTCCACAACACCCGCTGCAACTTCGACAGCTACCCAATCTACTACACCCGCTGCAACTTCGACACCCATCTCACGCATTAAGCCCGATGCAGCCATCAGCGCAATTATCCCGTTGATGCAAACCAAACGCCAACTGTCCACTCACCGACCAAAAACACAGGTGATCCAGCAACTTCAACTGATAGTAAGTAATAAATAAATTGTTGCTCCATTTTAAATGACATTAATTAAATATTTATTTATTTATACGCATTTTTCTTACCTTAAAAACTTAGAAACTGAAAAAATAAGTATAAATAAATATTAGTTTTGTATAAGAATATGTTAAACAGCTAATAAATAATTATTATTTGTTTTCTCAATTATTAACTATTTATTATATATATAATAATTAATAAATAATTGTAATAATAATTATACTAAATAATACTTAAATACTGTTCATATAGATTAAGCGTATTAATAATTAAATTATTATAATAAGGTGTAAATTGTAATATTATTATAAACATCGGTGTATAGCTTAATACTAGCGAAGAGACTATTATTTGATTTTTTAGGAAAGAAGTACCCGTCTTGCTGGAATAACGAACAGTGGAACAAATTTAGCACTGACTACACCTGGCTATTTGCTGTAGATGGTAAACTGGGATGTAGCATTTGTCGAGGTGTTGGTGCACTGGGTCCTAATCGTTCTATTCCTGGAATGAGGACTCAGTTATCTGCAGAGTGGATGGAGGCTAAAATCCAGCCATATGGACAAACTAAAGAGAAGAGAGCAGCTTCGTTGCGTAAAAAAATATATGATCATCGCGACTCCGCCAGTCACAAATCGGCATACTTAGTGAAGAATTCCTCGTCCACTGAGCAACTAAAGGCGGCTGTGCTGGAGAGTCAAAGAGAACAGATAAGTACAACTTCTGCTGTGTTCCGAACCGTTTATTTTTTTAGCAAAGAACAATCGTCCGTTTCTGGATAATTCAGATCTAATAGATCTCCAAGTAGCAAATGGGGTAAAAGTTGGTAGAATGCTACATAGTAACAATTCAGCTACCAACATCACAGATCATATAGCTGATCAAATGAAAAGAAAATTGGTGTCAGCAGTACTACAAGCTGGCCAACCATTTTCTATTCTCATTGATGAGAGTACGAGTTTGAGTCAAAAGTCATGCCTGATAGTGTACATCAGATGTACAGTCCAACCAGGAATTGAACCCACAACTGTTTTTTTAGACTTGTTCGAATTGAATTGCTTAGATGCTGAAGGGATCTGTGATAGCCTATTGGCATGTTTATTGGGGCATGGGTTTACTGATGAAGTGCTGCAGGGGAGATGGCTGGGTCTAGCTACAAATGGCGCTTCTGTGATGTTGGGTAGGAAGGCTGGAGTGTATGCAAGACTGAAAGCCAAATATCCAAATATTATCAGTTGGCATTGCTTCAATCACAGATTGGAGCTTTCAGTGAATGACTGTGTTAAGGCCTGTACAGAACTTAATCATTTTAAAATTTTTATGCAAAAACTGTACACAATATATAGTGCTTCGCCAAAAAATAGGCGTGCATTGGAAGAATGCGCCATGGAGGTAGGGGTTCAGTTGGAATTCTTATGCAGCTCTGTATAATCACTTTTCAAAAGCCTCAGTTGCTCAAAATTTGGACAGTAACGAGAGAGCACAATATAAGGGAATGGCAAATAAATTATCTTCACCTAGTTTTTTATTAAACCTTGGCCTTATGTATGATTCCTTGCAGGAATTAAGTGATTTGTCTGAGAGTCTACAAGCTGGCGGGATGAACATTAACAAGGCCAACCGTTTGATTTTGAGACAAATTGAAGTTTTTATAAGCAGAAAAGTAAATGATGGAGCACACTACAAATTAGCTTGTGAATCTGCAGAGTTGGGCACTCATAATAATGTTCCAATTTCTCAAATTGTTTCAAAATCAGATAAGGAAATAAATAAATGTCAGTATTACCAGTCGTTGGTAGATTCACTAACTTGCAGACTGCTACCTGAGGGGGAAAGGTTTGTGACACATTGCACTAATGTGCTCGACTATAATACCTGGCCTAATGACATCCTTCCAGAATACGGGGAAGCAGAACTTAAGGATATCTGCAAGACATTTTTGGTACCTTATTCTGGCCAACTGAAACAACAATATAGAGATTATAAGGACTCCCAGGGACAGCATAAACCTGGCCCTCTGCTGGCTCAGGTGATGGGTGCTGTGCACTCGTTGCCAATAAGCACTGCTGAGTGTGAGAGGGGGTTTAGTAAAATGAATTTGATATGTACCCCTCTGAGAACAGCATTGAGTGTCAGTCATATGGCATCTCTTATGTTCATTTCAATTGTAGGTCCCCCACTGCCTAGTTGGAATCCTATAGAATATGTAAAATCCTGGATAGCAAATGGCAGGCATGCATCTACTGATGCTGGTAAAGTAAGAAACAAAGACAGTACACTAATATCTGCAGGCCAGGCTGCAATTTGGAAATGTTTCTAAATTTATATATGCCATTAAATGTAAATATATTTTGTAGATGTTTATCGTGTATGTAATAACTTAATAAGTGACCAAATATTTATATTCTAATCGCAAATTTATGCCATAATTTTTATAAACTGTCAACAAAGTTTATATAGAATAACAATTTTAAATTGCTAGTCTTGTGTACTGCATGAATATACTTTACAAAAAGTTTAAATTAGTAGCTTTTCATTAGGACTTGTGTTGCGTATTTGCCTACTAGTCTGTTTTATTTTCTATTATTCCATCAAATAATTTTTTGGTATATCATATTGTTGCTAAGATTTGTAAGTGGTAAATAAAAAATACTTAACCTGTTATAATTAATAAAATTTATCTATTCTGGTATATTTTGTTGTTGCTAATGTAAGTTGCTCAATTGCATAATTGCAACCAAACAAGTAGAATTGTAGACTAACTTAAATTAGGCTTATTTTGAAAATAACAATTACGTTGCATATCTACGCATCAAAAATGCGTACAAGCAAAATTCGCAGAAGCGCGCGGAGTGGAATAACCGCTACCAAATAGTTTTCTTCATTTGGTAAAAAGTTAAAAACTTCAGAGCAAAATTTAGAGACCCACCACCTCTTATTGAGCAAAAAAACCCCTGAATATATCCAATAGATATCCATCAGTATTTGTATATTTATTATTGTATTCATTTCAAACGTTTACCATATAACGAAATACTTGAATATTTTTCTTTTCAGTTGTCATATATTCTTTTTTTAATAAAGGAATATATTAACATCAAACAAAAGCCGAAAAAAAAAAATTCATTCAGAGAATGTTTTATATTAATGCCACTAGTTTATCCATTATGAATATCTAAAAATATAAATGTTCATAATGCCATATCAATCATGAAAGATACTCAAACATTACAAGTTTTTTTTGTCATTCAATCATACAACTTCATGTATTCAAAACTTTGATTTTTATATCGGTCTTTTTTATTAAACCATTTTTTAAAAAGATTGTTTTCTTCCGTTATATTGTTGTAATAAAACAGTTTTTATTTTAATTCGCCTCAGGGAACTTTAGATTAACTTTCCCAGCATTATTCGCTCTCAGAATATAAATTGCATAGCCCCCCCCCCCTTTCTTTAACTATTATAATATATAATGTAACGTTCAAAACTTATATAATAACATTGAAAGCTGGACCTAAAAAAATAAGTTGTATTTGATTATAAACTTTGTTTATTTAGAAATGATATCACAAAATTTAATTGAACTTAAACTAAGTTAGGGTTAGCTAGAAAAAGTTTATGAAGGTTAAACAATACTTTCTCCTCTTCACGTAGGTATTTGCGATAATTTGCCATTAAATTGATCTAATTTGTAAACATTAAATGAAATTGTTTTGATAAATTCTCGGTAAATGGTATTTTTTAAAGATATTCTCTAGGCTTTTATTCACACTGGCTGTGCATTTTGGCAACAATTCTTCTATAGCATTGTAACAATTATTTGTTTGACATCATTTGCAGTGGTGTATTGGGAGGGGAACGCGGTAGAAAGACGTTCCCGTACATTTTTTTTTCAGAACCGGAACGCGTTATAGTACTTTTTCATGTCCCGATAACTCCCACTTTTTGTTTGCTCCAACTATGCGTTCCCCCTTACTTTTTATTTTGTCAATACATCACTGGTCATTTGGACTAAAATAAAACAGTGCATTATACATATATTAATGTCCTTGTTTTTAATGGGTTGCTGCATAGAGCGCTAGACTGTTGACCGCAGGGGGTCCCTGTTTTGACCCCCATTGAGAGCCTGTGAATTTTTCTGGTCCTGGTGAAGCTCCCCAAGTCCACCCAGTTTTAAATGGGCACCCGACTTTAAATTGGGGGAGTAAAGTCGACTGGGCGTTGTGGAAGCCCACGATGTACCTCAATAAGCCTTTGGTTACTGAAACAGATGAATTCTACACTTCATCTGCCCCGATGAGCCCTTAGGGGCTTACGGAAACTTTCCTTTTTTTTACATATACAAAACAAGCAATTAAGCCTGTTCCATTCTGGACACAGGACGTGTTAGCGCATTTTCGTGTTATGTATCAGTACGTTTGTTAGCTTTCAGTAAATATGTGTAAATTTTGGAAATGTTTATAAATTCAATTGTGTAATGCATATATCTGTAAAAAAATATTATAAAGACGTTTCTTTATATTTGAAAAAGATTATTTTCTCTTAAATCTAACTACAAGTGGTTTGTGGTTACTGAAATAGGACTCATAATTGAAAACATTCGAAATTGTAGTCATTTAATCGTCCGAAAACTCCGTCAATTGTTGCATAGCTCTGATACTTTCAATTAAACTCAGAACACAAGCTTACTATTTCATTTGATGAGTTTCTTAATAAATCTTGGTGAAACTACGTGCTGCAGTATTTCGCACCAAATGAATGGGTTATTGAACGTACAAGGTGTAGAATGGGGCCATATATATAATATATAAGCCCCTTAGGAGCCCTGAAGCCCGGCCCTCAGAGGTCCTATCGCGAAATGAACTTTTGATGTACACTTGGCAGGCCAAGGCCTACAAAATGATATATACATCATGGGTCTAGGACCTATGGTTGCTGAGATCTAGGGCGCTACTTTGTTAATATAGCTTATATAGTAAAAAACGGTACTTTATAAAGCCCCTTTTACGGCCCTCAGAGGTCAGATTGCGAAATGAACTTTTGCTGCACACATGGCAGGCCAAGACCTACAAAATGATATATACATCATGGGTCTAGGACTTATGGTTTTTGAGATCTAGGGTGATGACAGACAGACAGACAGACAGACAAAACGGGGACAATAGAACATTTTTTTCGAAAATGCTCTAAAAATGAACATAGATATTGCATTTAAGTAAATAATTAGAATAATAAGGTGAACATTATATTTGTAAAAAGTTGACAATAGTTTCATATGCTCATATTGTAGATTGATATTGCATAATATATAGAATGCTTTTATTCCATATTTTTGTCTGCTTGTTTTGAACTCGTTAGATAGTTTCTGGGTGTCCCCAGAACTCCTGGCTTGTCCTGGCCGGGCCACACAAAAAGGAGATGTTTACAGTTTGGCCATCATAATGTCTGAAATATTGACCAGGGAAGAGCCATACAGTAATGAGAAAGACTACATGACGTCACAAGGTAACCCGGCAGACCAATGAAAACATTACTTAATGGTCGGATTGTGTTAGCGGTGGGAATGTTTGTTTAGATTTTTTTTCACTCTTTTTTATTGATGCTTACGAATGTCAAAGTCAGTGATTCTCAAACATTGGCATGCCGCGGGGCCACTATAAAATTGTTTTGTTTTGTTTTCATGACCCAAATGTTTTGAAAAAAAAAATTAATAGAAGAAACAGAATAAAGTTATTGATTATTGAATTTACAAATTTATAAAACTTTAAGTTTTATCATATAAATACCCCCCCCCCATATTGCTCTACGGGTGTGAATCCTGGAGTCTACATGCTGAGAAAGAAAAAAACGATACATGCATTTGAGACCAGGTCCTTAAAAAAACTGCTCTAAGTCTCATACATAGAACTGCAATATCCATATATATATATATATATATATATATATATATATATATATATATATATATATGTGTGTGTGTGTGTGTGTGTGTGTGTGTGTCAAGGGAAGTAATTAGCAGCATGGTGTGCCATCAGGAACTACTCCTGGCTATAGTGGGAAAAAACGGACGGTGACGTGGTTACGGCATGTCTCACGCAAAAGTACCCTGACCTATATTTTTTAATATACAGGGTGCCCTTGGGGGTGGGGGTGGGGGGAGTGCGGAAGACAGGCCACTGGAGAAAGTGTTGGATTGGTAACGTTAAGGAATGGACTAGCCATAATATATAGCCATTAATCGAAATCACGTGATAGAGAGGAGATCGACTGACGTTTGTTTCCACGACTGTTACCCCCCCCCCCAACGAAACATTCTTTAAGGGATAAATGAATGGAGGATACAACAATGTAATCAATCCTAAATATATAATCTTTATCAATGAACACTGAGCCTAAGACAACTGGCACACTCACTGCTTTTATTTTTTTTTCTGTTTTTTTGTTTTGTAAATATGATACATCATACTAAATCAACATCTGCACATTAAGTCATTTCCTCCGCACTAATGTTTAGTGTTTACAATGTTTAATGTTTACTGTTTACAATGTTTAGTGTTTACAATGTTTAGTGTTTACAATGTTTAGTGTTTAGTATTTACAATGTTTAGTGTTTACAATGTTAAGTGCTTATAATGTTTAGTGTTTACAATGTTAAGTGTTTACTATATTTAGTGTTTACAATGTTTAGTGCTTACAATGTTAAGTGTTTATGATATTTAGTGTTTACACTATTTAGTGTTTACAATATTTAGTGTTTACAATATTTAGTGTTTACAATGTTTAGTATTGACAATATTTAGTGTTTAGTATTTACAATATTTAGTGTTTACAATATTTAGTGTTTACAATGTTTAGTGTTGACAATCTTTAGTGTTTAGTATTTACAATGTTTAGTGTTTACAATATTTAGTGTTTACAATATTTAGTGTTGACAATGTTTAGTGTTGACAATGTTTAGTGTTGACAATGTTTAGTGTTTAGTATTTACAATGTTTAGTGTTTACAATATTTAGTGTTTACAATATTTAGTGTTTACAATGTTTAGTGTTGACAATGTTTAGTGTTTACAATGTTTAGTGTTTACAATGTTTAGTGTTTACAATGTTTAGTGCTTACAATATTTAGTGTTTACAATGTTAAGTGTTTACAATGTTTAGTGTTTACAATATTTAGTGTTAACATTATTTAGTTGCTTTTTTTTTACAGTAATAAAATGTAAACATAAAGTCATTCAATGTGAACTTATTTTTTAGAAGCTATCTTTTATTATAAAGCTTTTTTATTTACAAAGTAAACAAGTAAACAATAAAATTGTCGCCACTTTTGGTCTTCCGATGTATAGGCTTCTATGCACTCCTGTTATATTTGGCTCTGTGGTCGCGTCATACACTGTGAGAATCACTGGTCTAAGTAATAAGTGATTGTAAAAGGGACACAATCCTGTTTGAACACACTCTTTACGTTATGAGTTTTAAAAAAAATTAAGCTTCTGGAAAAAAAAAATCAACCATTTTAATTAAAGCTAGCAGTGTACCCGGCGTTGCCCGGTAAGTCGGGAGTTCAAACGAGTCACTTGAAACATTTCTAACACACCAACCTATACGACCAACCTATAGTGTTGTTTTAGTCCCAGGTCATATTTTAGTTTCAGTTTTTATTTCGTTTTATCTGTAATAATTTCAGTTTTCGTCTAGTTTTAGTCTTGCTGCTAATTTTAGTTTTAGTTTTAGTTCTCGTTGACGAAAAGTCAACATTTTCGTCAACGAAGGTTTTAGTTTTAGTTTTCGTCAACGAAAACAACACTACCAACCTAATGTGCAGAAATGACCTACATTTCATACGTCACAAATTACGTTTTACCCGTCAACGCTAATAACTTAGGATTATTTGTTTAAACAGTAATTAATTCTCTCAATGTTAAAGTCAAAACGAAGCATTAAATACTTCATTATACCATTTTGCAGCACAGGTGTAAGTTGGTGTGGCAAGATACATCACTCGCGCGCCATTTCAATTCGGCTTCTTCATTTCTTACTTACACACTGTCCTTATATATTTGGATACAAATTAATGGTACCAACGTGCCAATGTCTATAAGTGATTAACAAATTTTAATGAGATGAATTATTCATTATGGCTGATTTTAAGATTAAGCTAGTTAAGGCATACTCGTTTTACAGGCTATGAGGATTAAATGTCTTGGTTAACTGAGATATCTTAGTCTTTATTAAATGAGAGAATAATTTAGCCTTGGCTAAATGCTAAAAATAATTTGTTTACCCATCCATTTAAAAGAACCCGTTGGCGGCGTTCACATGTCTTTTAAGTATGAATGTAAATTTTTGCACTTTGGCCATGTTAAAATCTCTAATGGGGAATTCGGCTTGTTGAGTTTGGGTTAAAATGTTATCAAAGCCGAAGCCGAGACCTCTTTGGTCCTGTTAATCTGACAAACGGAGTCATATTGTCCGCCTTTACATCAAATAGCAATATGGCGTTAACGATGATATCCAAAAAGACTCAGATTCATTACAAAAAGAATATTTTGTCACTAAAACTGTACCCTGCAAAACCTTTGCATAGAGTTATATCCCCTTAGGCTTGATAGGTAGGCGAGGTTATTTTTGGTTTTGGGTAGATCCGATGTTTTCAGGATTGTATTTTAAACTGGAATACTATTGTATTGATTCTTTACTTTCGATTTAAAGCAAACCCCAAATCTCTATTATTTTATTAGATAATCATTTTTTTTTACTCACTTCAGATGTTTTGAACAAAATACAGGATAACTCTGATCCGCCTTTCCGTCCAACGGTTACCGCCCCTAAAGAAATGGCGGTGATTGAGCAGTTAATGAGAGAATGCTGGTCAGCTGATCCAGAGAAGAGACCATCACTGAACAGAGTTCACAGTACCATACACGGTTTAATGGTGTAAGTCTACATTACTGTATACCATTTTTAATGATATAAGTCTAAATGACCACACACGGCTTAATGATACAAATCTACGGTATCATACATTGTTTATCATTTAGGAGAAGCGTATCATACGCGGTTTATGATGTAGGAGTACTGTATCATACAGTGCTTTATATGGTCTTATGATGTAAGACTTACCAATCCAATTAAAAAAAGAATCATTGTCCTCTCTACTGGAATCGAGTTTGAAATCTTCACAGAATTTATTTTCTGTGGCCATGTGACTTACACCTTACACCAGGCTACTTTTCTAATAGAATTAAAGTTGTAACTTTTTGTGGCTTACACCTTACACCAGGCTACTTTTCTAATAGAATCAAAGTTGTAACTTTTTGTTACTTACACCTTACACCAGGCTACTTTTCTAATAGAATCAAAGTTGTAACTTTTTGTGGCTTACACCTTACACCAGGCTACTTTTCTAATAGAATCAAAGTTGTAACTTTCTTATAAAAGAAAATAAAAACCTTCATTATTGCATACTTGCTTATTACGAAATATTGAATAATATATATTTCTAAATGAATTATTAAATATTGTTCGATACACAATAGTTCGTTGAATATTGTTCAATGAATGCTTGAGACATTTCTATTGTACCATATTTTATCGAAATAATATAAATGGATAAACTATCTTTATCGTTGCACACTAATCTGTCCTCTGTACATTTGTGGGACAATACTGGCCAATCAACTAATGACTCTTCTGTACATTTGTGGGTCAATACTGGCCAATCAACTAATGACTCGTCTGTACATTTGTAGGTCAATACTGGCCAATCAACTAAAGAATCTTCTGGCCAGTCAGCTAATGACTCATCTGTTCATTTTAGGTCAATACTGACCAATAAATATTTATATTTTCTACGCAGACTACTCAATTATTCCCAATTCATGATTATGGGTTACTTAATTTTGATTTTGAAATACCGATGCTCAATATTTATAATAAGTTTATCTTTTGTAGGGGCATACGTGTAGTAAATTATGGTATCTGAAGATGTTACATCTCAAACTGAACTACAAAAAATAAAAAGAATAAAAAATTTTGTTTCAGGAAGAACAACCAATCTGGCAGTTTAGTGGACAACTTACTTCAGAGACTGGAGAAATACAGCAGTAACCTGGAGAGAATAGTGGACGAGAAGGTCATTGAGTTGAGACAAGAGAAACAGAAATCTGAGGAACTGCTCAGACAGATGTTACCTGCGTAAGAGAATATTGGCGGTGTGGGTGGGAGGGGGGGGTTTATGGAAAGACGGATTTAGAATTTTGTATTGTTTTAAAATATATACAAGATTTAGTAGAATATTTGAATTTTTATTAAACTTTTTTCATTTGTACAACACCAACCATAAGCATTATTATAAAAATGAAATGCGCTGATTTGGATTGGCTTGAGGAATCGCCGTCAATTTTATGCTTTGCTTACGTCGCTATTTTGATAAATGGGCAGTACCAGACTTGCGGAGCCGCCAAATTTTTTTCCGGCTCCGGCTCCCACAAATTTGACGGCTCGGCTCCGTCACGGCTCCGGCTCCCTATTAAGATAGTATCACACGAGACAAAATTTTTTGTAATTGCGCCACGCAAACATGCCGCTGATAAAAAGTTATGCAAATTTTGCCGCGTCCACCCCCACAGTCAGGAATTTGAAAAATATACGCATGTCGGTTTTACTAAAAACAAACCATTTCAGTGCATCCAGAATTATATCATTATTTTCTACCGAGGTTTCACTAGTCGCCATTTTCATAAGTAATAAAAAGTTATTTCAATGATCAAATTAGCAAATAGTAAAATGATACATTATTTAAAATATTTTAAAGACTTCAGTATTTATATTTATTATTTATAAATTCGAAGTGACCATTCGGACACGGGTACCAATAAACTCTGATTTTTATTCGGACCCCGTCCCTATAAAGTCTGATTGTTATTCGGATCCATGGCAAATATACACTTAGCTTAGCTATAAATAAACTTAATTATTGTTTTTTGTTTATTTTTTTTATGATTGTTTGAATTGTATGATTTTCTAGGGTTCCACTAAGCGGACTCTGTATTATTATTTTTTTCGAGTTCCGTCTAATAAAGTTTAAATATACCTAAGCTTAGTGCATATTTGCCACGGGTCCGAATAACAATCGGATTTTATTGGGACCCGGGTCCGAACAGCCACAGCCTTATAAATTTATCTACTCTATTTCAGATATTCTGTTTATAATATAATTGTTAAACACAGAAAGCGACCATTTTGTTTTTAGTCTATTACAACTAATAATACGAAATGACTCTTTCTATTTGTCGTCGTAGTAAAAATTTATTTTAAATGATTGATGCAATTATTCTATGAAATAAAACTGTTTTAACTTTATATATAACAAAATAACATGCCATTAAAAAAATTTCGGAGGGTAAACAAGATTTAAAACGAACACAAAACGATTCCCCATTAAAGATTTCTTGTGGTGATGTGCGTTCACGCTATCATTTAAATGTTGTTACTGTTGTGGCGTTCGTAAAAATGACAACATTTTAAATTGTAGGCGGCAAACAATCAAACAAATTTGCAATTTTAAAGCTAAAAAAAAAATTCTGCTATAAAAAAAAAACAACATTTGGGAGCCGTGCAGCCGCCAGATTTTTTTCGGCTTCGGCTCCGGCTCCAGCAAAAAGTGGCGGCTCCCGGCTCCTCGGCTCCGGCTCCGCAAGCCTGGGCAGTACAACCAAAAGAAAATTGAAAAAAGGTGGTATATCGGAAATATAGTATAATTAGAAAACGATCATTCACGTTGCTCACTGCAGGTGGATTATAAAAATACCGCCCATTAAACGGTACATAAAATACAAAAGTTTTGAAAATGCTGCTGTTTGCTGGGGGGCAAAATAACTGCAGCCCTGGTAGAACCATCTCAATTGCCCCTCCTTAGTAAACCCTGCGCTGACTTCTGTACATAATGATAATGTCTTGCTATAAATAATGGTCTCAATTTATTTATTTGTTTTCATTTATACGTCAAACTGAAAAACAAAACAAAACAACATTTCAATTGCCTGTGTTTTGATTCTATAAATGAGTTAACCATAAATTACATCCAAATATCGATACATTGTTAATAATCGTTCAGTTTAGTATATGCATAACCCTGTGTAACCACATTAAAGTCTGATCTGTTAAAGTAGGGAGACTATTACCCCACCTATGTTGATGATTTCATTTCTGCTGGTCCTTAATCCCCAGGTCTGTAGCGGACAGGTTGAAGGCCGGCCTAGTGGTGGAGCCAGAGTTCTACGACTGTGTGACCATCTACTTCAGTGACATCGTGGGATTCACAGACATTTGTTCTATATTAGAACCTGTGCAGATTGTCAAGATGTTAAACGATTTGTATTCGAGTTTTGATGAGATCATTGGGCACTTTGATGTATACAAGGTGAGTTGCGTGATTATAAATGTATATGTGGGATTTAAAGGTGTTTTGTGTGATTATAAGGTGATTTGTGTGATTATAAAGTGATACGTTGGATTATGAGTTGTGTGATTTATACAAGTGAGTTGTGTGATTATGAATTTATATGTGAGATTTTAAGGTGTTTTGTGTTATTATAAGGTGATTTGTGTGGTTATAAAGTGATATGTGGGATTATAAGATGAGATGTGTGATAAAGTCTATAGCTATGTAATGAGACTTGAGTAAAATGTGTATTTAGCTGTATAAGGTGAGATGAATGATATGATATGTTTTATTTTTAAGTTAAGTTATATGATGAATGATATTATGTGAGTTTGTGATGAATGGTATTAGGTGAGTTATATGATGAATGGTATTAGGAGAGTTTGTGATGAATGGTATTAGGTGAGTTTGTGATGAATAGTATTAGGTGAGTTTGTGATGAATGGTATTAGATGAGTTTGTGATGAATGGTATTAGGGGAGTTATATGATGAATGGTATTAGGTGAGTTATATGATGAATGATATTAGGTGAGTTTGTGATGAATGGGATTAGGTGAGTTTGTGATGAATGGTATTAGGTGAGTTTGTGATGAATGGTATTAGGTGAGTTTGTGATGAATGGTATTAGGTGAGTTATATGATGAAAGGTATTAGGTGAGTTTGCGATGAATGGTTTTAGGTGAGTTTGTGATGAATGGTATTAGGTGAGTTTGTGATGAATGGTATTATGTGAGTTTGTGATGAATGGTATTAGGTGAGTTTGTGATGAATGGTATTATGTGAGTTTGTGATGAATGGTATTAGGTGAGTTTGTGATGAATGGTATTATGTGAGTTTGTGATGAATGGTATTAGGTGAGTTTGTGATGAATGGTATTATGTGAGTTTGTGATGAATGGTATTATGTGAGTTTGTGATGAATGGTATTATGTGAGTTTGTGATGAATGGTAGCCTATACAGAGACTTTGTGATGAATTGCATACCGCGAGTTTGTGATAAGCATCAAATAATTCTTAAACATCTAGATGAATGGTCAGTGAATGGTTTGATTTTTAAGCCGTAAAACTTTCAAACTTGACCACCTCACTAACGTTGTTGTGGGCGTGTACCACAGGTTGAGACCATAGGCGACGCCTACATGGTGGTCTCTGGTCTGCCCACTAGAAACGGAGACGAACATGCCAGACAGATAGCCAGGATGTCCATCGCACTGCTGGAGGCCGTCTCTCATTTCGATCCACTGGACACACCCGGCCACGACCAAGTCAAGCTCAGGATCGGACTAAACTCAGGTTTGGGGGGGGGGGGTCAATCGCTTGTAGACTTTCTTCACGATAAGTACATAACACAATAGAGACATGGACGGGTATAGAACAATTTAGCAAGCATGGCGAATACAAACATGGCGAATACAAACATGGCGAATACAAACATGGCGAATACAAACATGGCGAATACAAAAATGGCGAACATATTAATGTAAAAATCCTCACGTTGACTTAATACATTTAAAAGAAAATTTTACGGGGGGGGGGGGGGGACGAAAATGTTCAATTGTATTTCTTGCTTTTTATACAAGTGGAAATTTTTTGTTTCAATTAAACTCAGCAACTATCATTATGCCCCCCCCCAATCCCAGGTTGAACCGTTGTAAAAATCACCCGAATTGATTACATAAACCACAGGGACCTATACAATATCGGGATCCCGGGCAGCTATGTAATCTCCTTGCCGGCAGTATTCTGTGATTAGTATACTCTTGGCACATCGCTTCATTACGTCGCTACTTATACTATTGTACTCCTTGCTTCAGTATGTAGCTACTTATACTATTGTACTCTTTGCTTCAGTAGACAGCTACTACTTATACTATTGTACTCTTTGTTTCAGTATGTAGCTATTTATGCTATTGTACTCCTTTCTTCAGGCCCAGTGTGTGCAGGTGTGGTGGGACTCAAAATGCCCAGGTATTGTCTGTTTGGTGACGCCGTCAATACAGCGTCACGGATGGAGTCCAATGGAGCAGGTAACACTCATCAATTTTCAGATTATGTGGGCTAATATTTTTTTTAAACATAAAATTTATCTGGAAGTCTTTTGCCTAGAGACCTGAAAGACTTAATACCTGCGCCTCACCTGTACCAGCAGTTTATTTATTATCCTTGTTACAAATAGATCAGTGAGTGGGCTAAATGTAGGTCAGGTGCATCTCATCAATAATAAACGACTTTATACTCTTTATTAAGTCATTCAATTAACCTAAATATTCTGACATCCTGACCCAAATGTCTTTCTCTGAATAATTTGATAAATAGAACAAGAGACATTGCGTAAGTCTCTGTCCAGGAATAAATGGACAGATGGAATCACTGCTGGATGTCATTGAACGATAGATGGAATGTACATCTCAATCAAGTTGGAGTGAATCTAGACTGGATGTAGTGGAAGAGAGAATGGAGATAGTTGTTAGATGTAAGATAAAAACTATTTGTGATAGAAATTGACTTGAATGCGAAATAATGAAAACAATAAGAAAGAGTGATTTGAGTGAGAATTAGTGAGAGTGTAGAAGTGTTATAGTACATAATGAGATAGAGAGAGAGAGAGAGAGAAAGAGAGAGAGAGAGAGGGATGGAGAAAGGAAAGTGATACATAGATATATATAGAGAGAGATAAAGAGGGATAGAGAGAGATATATAGAGATAATTAGATAGATAGATAGATAGATAGATAGATAGATAGATAGATAGATAGATAGATGGATGGATGGATGGATGGATGGATGGATGGATGGATGGATGGATGGATGGATAGATAGATAGATAGATAGATAGATAGATAGATAGATAGATGGATGGATGGATGGATGGATGGATGGATGGATGGATGGATGGATGGATGGATGGATAGATAGATAGATAGATAGATAGATAGATAGATAGATAGATAGATAGATAGATAGATAGATAGATAGATAGATAGATAGATAGATAGATGGATAGATAGAAAGAGAGCGAGAGAGAGAGTGAGAGAGAGAGAGAGAAGAGAGAGAGAGAGGAGAGAGAGAGAGCGAAGGGTAGACAGAGATTTAATCATCATCAGTTATGAAATAATGTACAGGTACACGAGACAATTTCTTGGTGGTCAGAGTCCCATTAATTTGTATGTAGACTGGCTAAATCATAAAGCGTGATTATTTTATAATCGGCGATTGGAGAAGCACGAATTAATTATCAAACCTATGCCCTTGTCCGACGTAAATATTTCGCCAACATTGTTACCTGCACGGCTCTTGTCTGCAATAAAGTGTAATTTATTTTACGCCAAATCGCATACATTTAATAAGTAACTTAGTTTGAGTAATTAAAATCACGTCTATCGAGAATCTACGTATGTTATCTATCTATCTATCTATCTATCTATCTATCTATCTATCTATCTATCTATCTATCTATCTATCTATCTATCTATCTATCTATCTATCTATCTATCTATCTATCTATCTATCTATCTATCTATCTATCTATCTATCTATCTATCTATCTATCTATCTACCTATCTATCTATCTATATATCTATATATATATATATATATATGTCATATTATTGTATTGACTCATACAAGAATGTGTATGTATATAACTACTATTAATATTTGTCTATTTCTGTTTTCGTATGTCAGAAATGAAGATTCACATCAGCAATAGCACAGCATCGATATTGAATCAATTCGGTAACTTTGATTTAGAGTCACGTGGTGTTGTGGAAATTAAGGTACAATACCTTTCGATAAAGATGAATATCTGTCTAGACCAACACACACGTTACCTAGAACATACTCTGTTATAATTATTGGCTGAGATAAATGTCTATACCAACACACACGTTACCTAGAACATTCTTTGTTATAATTACTGGCTGAGATAAATGTGTATACCAACACACACGTTACCTAGAACATACTTTGTTATAATTATTGGCTGAGATAAATGTGTATACCAACACACACGTTACCTAGAAACATACTTTGTTATAATTACTGGCTGAGATAAATGTGTATACTAGGGTGATAACAAAAAAATTTTTTTTATGAAACCACTTGCAATCGAGGAACTTTTATGTGTAATTTAAGAATATCAATCGAGGAACTTTTATGTGTAATTTAAGAATATCAATCGAGGAACTTTTATGTGTAATTTAAGAATATCAATCGAGGAACTTTTATGTGTCATTTAAGAATATCAATCGAGGAACTTTTATGTGTCATTTAAGAATATCAATCGATGAACTTTTATGTGTCATTTAAGAATATCAATCGAGGAACTTTTATGTGTCATTTAAGAATATCAATTGCATTTTAAATTTTTTTGAAAAAAGTTCCCCCACCTCCCCATTTTTCGGAAGAAAAAAGTGAAAAAATATTTTTTTTTTCAAAAAAAGGACATTTTTTTTAGCTTATATCAAGAATAACTAATCAACTTTTATTAACAAATTACATATAGAACAGTTAGTAATATGTACAGAATGTACAAGAAATGTTCAAAACATATTTTGTCCTATGAACTTCAGATTCAAAAATTCAATTTTTCTCGATTTCGCATGAAGTTCCGCCATCAGTTTCACAGCACGTTCAGCAATTTAGTTAGATCTGGGAATGTCAATTAATGACTTCTCGACTGACCAATGGGTCTTTAAACACTTAATTGCCTTCTTGCATTTTATCTTGATGAGTGAGGTAAACAGTTCATTGAAGGACGCTTCATTGTAGTGTTGCGAATCGAACCAAGCATTTGCCCATTCGTAGCAGATGAAGTTGCAGGCAGAAGCCCGAATACTGCGCCACTCTGGTATCAGAAATAATGCTATAACAGTAAATATTGCACGTGAGTTCCATCTTGCCTGGTGTAAATTTGATTATTTATTCCAGCAGATGCGAGGCCAACTTGGGTTCTCGCCAGTGCTAACATCTTTTGTTGCAAGAATCGACAATCAGCTTGAAGAGTGACGTAGTTTTGTGTTAATTTGCCCATGAAGGAATAGTTGAGTTCTTGTTTGCTCATTGGCTCTTGAATAAGAAAATTCATGACATGTTTCAGAAGAAGGTCGAGTACATGGTGCTGACAGTCAATATATTGTGGCTTCTGAAAGCCATTGCTCAAGACATCATCCTGTATGAGCTTTACAATGCCGTCTAAATGGTCAGTATTTCTGCGGTCGTGTTGCAAATTAACATACAAATATTTTCACAAGCATCATATTCATCTATTAGCTGATGTAGTTCATTGTGAATGGCCGCGGCAGAACCACTCTCACATTTGAGGATACCGAGTTTGATTTCGGTTGTCATCTTTTTCAGCAAACCTACTTGATTCTCTACCCCTTGCACTCTTTTACCATCAAAATGGATACAATAGGGATCTTTGCTTTGAAGTTTTTGAACAATTTTAGTTTTCATTTTCCGTCCTTCAGAGATTACTCGTTTCCAAACACCCGCCTGACTTGGAACCGGCACATCATGACCCTGTTCAGCAATGGTTGCAAGAACGTCATGTGCTTTATGTGTGGAAATGTTTTTCAGTACTAGTAAACCCGCCGTTCTAGTGCTTGCTCTGTGGTATTTCGGTTTGCATTCAGAAGATGACGTTTAAGAAATAGTTGGCGTCTCGGGTGAAGAAGCAGAGGTTTCAGAATCCGAAGATTTTGAGACAGTTGTATGTTTTTGTGTAGGTTTTGAGACCGTCGTGTGTGTTTGTGTAGTTTATGAGACAGTTGTGTTTGTTTGTGAAGGTTTTGAGACAGTTGTGTGTGTTTGTGTAGGTTTTGAGACAGTTGTATGTGTTTGGGCATGTTGTGAGACAGTTGTCTGTGTTTTTGTAGGTTGTGATTGAGAAAAGCTGGCTTGAGATTGAGTTTTTGATAGTCGGATTCGTTTTCTTGGGTGGAATGATTCCAAAGGGGCTTGTTTGACCATTGAATAACCAATCTTTCCTCCACTGTTAACTTGCCTCTGGTAGAGCTCTTTATCCTCTGTGCTTTTCCATTCTCCATTAACGTTGGTGAAATCAAATAACTAAGAAAGTGTTATCAGATGGTTTCTTTTTGTTTTTGACATATAAATCAATTAGACCATTGAGTTTCATTCTGATTAGTGTTCTGGATAATAGTGGAAAGTCTTGAATTTCCCGCCAGAGCAATTCTATATCAGTGATCATAATTTTGATTCGATCCAGTCGCCGTTTCTGGCTATTGAACAGAAAAGTGAAGTTTCCAAGAATTTGACGGTTTGTCGGCATCCATGTGAGATTGATTAGCTTTTCAACAGATGGAATTCTTGGATACCTCTTCTGTTTAGAAGATGAGGGAAATGAGTATAGTAAATGCCTTGTTCATAAACAAATGGAAACAGACGACTGAAATGTGCTTAAAAGCAGTCTAGAAAGTCATATATAATAATTCAGTGTGAAATCAAAAACGAGCGTCAAACTGCGCGATATGAGAAAACAAAAATTAAAAGGTGGGGGAACTTTTTTCAATATAAAAAAAAATTAATGTTGCTACTGTCATCTACATACAATTGTTCCTCGAATGTAAGGGGTTTCAGTTTCGTTACAAAAAAATGAAAATAGTTATCACCCTAGTGTATACCAACACAATCGTTACCTAGAACATACTTTGTTATAATTATTGGCTGAGATAAATGTGTATACCAACACACACGTTACCTAGAACATACTTTGTTATAATTATTGGCTGAGATAAATGTGTATACCAACACACACGTTACCTAGAACATACTTTGTTATAATTATTGGCTGAGATAAATGTGTATACCGACACACACGTTACCTAGAACATACTTTGTTATAATTACTGGCTGAGATAAATGCTGGTCAGATTAAAAAAAATTGTATTTGGCCCACAAAATTGTGAAAGTCAGGCACTGGGCGGCACCCACTCTCATTTAATCAATAATTTCTGTGTTTTGATCTAAAAATATTTGCCAATTTTCTTTAATTAATGTCTCCAAGTTAATTTATTTTAAAAGTATTCTCTGTTGTTGGTAAAATCTTTCATTATTTGTATCGTAATGAATGGTAAAAAAAAACAATTTCTTATTTGCATTTCTAAGCTCATTGGTGTAACTTGTGTATCTACCAACACAAATAAAATGTGTGATCTTTAACTAATTACTGTTGTAATCATCCTAGGGTAAAGGTCACATGGAGACATTCTGGCTGCATAGCGAGAAAGATATTAGTTCAAGTCCATTGCTATCTCTGTGAAGCCTAAATGCAGACAGCAACTTTTGATGACGTCATAATGCTGGAGAAACTTTCCAGATTATCTTCTGTAATAAGACTGGTCTTGAAATTCTATAAATAAAAAAAAATACTTTCTTAATTTGATTTTACTTTCACGAGTAAAACACAAACGTTAAAAACAACAACATCTAGATAGGCAGACATTAGATTTGATTAGGTTCGTCAGTAGAATCTACTGATGAATTAAACTTCAAATGGAAAAATTGCCAATAATTTCTGGTGTTATCATAGGCGAAAAAAGCTTTTGCGCTGCCCTGGGCGGGGACTAAAAATTCCGCCACTCACACTTAATGAGATCCTAAAAACCTTAAATGTCTAACAAAATGGAAACCGAACTTGATAAATGAAAATGTCTTCTACTTCTACATGCATTGAAATTCGAACTTCCGGTGTTTAATTCCGAGTAAATGTTTTTGTAACTGTACTCCTTATCGGACAGATGCCAACTCTGCAAGTCTAGTTTGAAGATTTCCTGCTCCATAACCATGGCAAATCTAGTTTGTAGATATCATTCACTGGACCCATGACAAATCTAGTTTGCAGATGACAAATCTAGTTTGTAGATATCATTCACTGGACCCATGACAAATCTAGTTTGTAGATATCATTCACTGGACCCATGACAAATCTAGTTTGCAGATGACAAATCTAGTTTGTAGATATCATTCACTGGACCCATGACAAATCTAGTTTGTAGATATCATTCACTGGACCCATGACAAATCTAGTTTGCAGATATCATTCACTGGACCCATGACAAATCTAGTTTGCAGATATCATTCACTAGACCCATGACAAATCTAGTTTGTAGATATCATTCACTGGACCCATGACAAATCTAGTTTGCAGATATCATTCACTGGACCCATGACAAATCTAGTTTGCAGATATCATTCACTGGACCCATGACAAATCTAGTTTGCAGATGACAAATCTAGTTTGTAGATATCATTCACTGGACCCATGACAAATCTAGTTTGTAGATATCATTCACTGGACCCATGACAAATCTAGTTTGCAGATGACAAATCTAGTTTGTAGATATCATTCACTGGACCCATGACAAATCTAGTTTGTAGATATCATTCACTGGACCCATGACAAATCTAGTTTGCAGATATCATTCACTGGACCCATGACAAATCTAGTTTGTAGATATCATTCACTGGACCCATGACAAATCTAGTTTGTAGATATCATTCACTGGACCCATGACAAATCTAGTTTGCAGATGACAAATCTAGTTTGTAGATATCATTCACTGGACCCATGACAAATCTAGTTTGTAGATATCATTCACTGGACCCATGACAAATCTAGTTTGCAGATATCATTCACTGGACCCATGACAAATCTAGTTTGCAGATATCATTCACTAGACCCATGACAAATCTAGTTTGTAGATATCATTCACTGGACCCATGACAAATCTAGTTTGCAGATATCATTCACTGGACCCATGACAAATCTAGTTTGCAGATATCATTCACTGGACCCATGACAAATCTAGTTTGCAGATGACAAATCTAGTTTGTAGATATCATTCACTGGACCCATGACAAATCTAGTTTGTAGATATCATTCACTGGACCCATGACAAATCTAGTTTGCAGATGACAAATCTAGTTTGTAGATATCATTCACTGGACCCATGACAAATCTAGTTTGTAGATATCATTCACTGGACCCATGACAAATCTAGTTTGCAGATATCATTCACTGGACCCATGACAAATCTAGTTTGTAGATATCATTCACTGGACCCATGACAAATCTAGTTTGTAGATATCATTCACTGGACCCATGACAAATCTAATTGTTAGATTTTCTGTACTTGAACTATTTGTCTTTTTAATGAAACTGAAAAAACGTATTTGGAACTTTGATGGTTTAGAATTTTTACAATTTACAGAAATCGAGACCGTCTGCTAAGTTGTAAAAAAACCGGAGTAATCCACATTATATGATTTACGAAAATAAATGGCTCAAAACTGTAACGATTAGTAAATTGAGCGAATACATCTAGCCTAAAGTGATAGCTTTTGAGGTGCTATTTTACGGTGGTCGGAAAATATAGTTTGTGGAGATCCTTCCATCTTTGACAAATGGATTCTGGTTTTTCCTTGTATTTAAGTGCGGCAAACGACTCTATTCTTACGATTTATTGTTCAAATAGAATGTAAAAGAAATAGAATGTAAAGGAAATGGAATATATAGGACAAAGCTTAAAAGAAGGAGTACTCAAACTGATCTAAATATAGTTTCCAATGAAAATTCTGTGCATTTCATACTTAGAATTTCAATAATTGTAAATTCCAATCAAGAAATATATAGTTACTAGACAGATCACGTCAAATAGTTTCTTTCAGGGATTAAGTCGTTGATTTGTGGACTTATATATATATATATATATATATATATATATATATATATATATATATATATATATATATATATATTTCAATGTGTTGACCTACATCAAGTAAATTAGTGAGTTTCCACCCGCGTATAGTCAAATGAGGGTATGCAGGCTACAATTCACTGCCTTACGTCTTTGCGTTTCGTTTCACGAGATATTTGCGTTTTAAAACGATTAAGTGTGCGCCGTTATTAAACACAGTGATTCTCATCTCGTGAATCGCGGAACACTGGTATCTCTCTGGAAGTGTTTCCCGAAAAAAAAAATTAACTAAATAAATGGCTTGAGATTAACAAGAGTGGACAAATATGTAACTTGTGGCCAACTATGTAACTTGTGGCCAACTATGTAACTTGTGGTCAACTATCAGTCGTTTGGCCATCTATCTGCCGTGGGTAATTTTTCCTTAAAAACTGGAGCAATTTCAAAGATTTGTGCTCCGCGGAAAAAAGTCAACGTCTAGTGTTTCTCGACTTCATAATAACTGAGAATCACTGATTTAAAGTTTACGACGTTTTTCAAAGCACTGCATATTATTGTATACCAATATTCATGCAGCATTGGATATTTTTCTTTTTTAAACTAGAAAATTTAACTGTAAATTTATACTTCGAGAATCACAACTTAACAAAAAAAAATATAACAAAAAATATGACCATTGCTGAATTCATGGAGAAACTAATATTATTAGTAAATATTTATGCATTAGATGTTTTGAATAAACGGTGATATGGTTTATTATCATTCGTTGGGAGTTTTGTTTTCCATGTGCAGAAATTACCATAATTTATGCAGAAAATTTTGTAATCTATGTAAAATTCGTTAACCATGTAATTATTTATGTATAATAATAAAAAGATTATGAAAATTGTCTAGATATTTTTGTTTGGTGACTAGATAAAGCGAGCAATCCATTTTTTTTAATTGACTAGATGAAGCAAACAATCCGCTATTTTTACGTGACTAGTTGAAGCGAGAAATCCACTAGTTGCTCCTCAGCTACTCACCCGTAACATTGCCTGGAGACTAGTTGATAGATCATCAATGGCGTCTCAAACAACCTCTGGACTATCCGCTGAAAATTTGGTTGGGGGGGGGGAGGGGGCGTTAAAAAAATGAAGGCATGACGTCCATTCTCTTCTTGGTCGAATCCAGTGTCCCTCGCACCGTGAGCTTCTCGGACACTATAAAGAGACCCACCTTGATGCATTCAAAACATTTACGCCACGACTCAAGTTATGTATTCTCTACTCAGGTTCATGACAAGCCAATGACTCAAGTTATGTATTCTCTACTCAGGTTCATGACAAGCCAATGACTCAAGTTCTGTAGTCTCTACTCAGGTTCATAACAAGCCAATGACTCAAGTTCTGTAGTCTCTACTCAGGTTCATAACAAGCCAATGACTCAAGTTCTGTAGTCTCTACTCAGGTTCACAACAAGCCAATGACATATTATACCCCGAATTCTGTAAGGTGAGACAGAGCTTGTCCTGTAGACATTGCGGTGAAGCTGAAGAGACACCAAATCATGTACTGGTAGGTTAGATTGACTGAAAGAACCTGAGTTGGATGGGTCAATTAGTCCCGCATGACTGTCATACTGAGAACATATGAGGAGTGCATACCTCCATAAGAATAATGTCATCTGGAGTACTTACCTCCATAAGAATAATGTCATCTGGAGCAATTACCTTCATGAGAATAATGTCATCTGGAGTAATTACCTTCATGAGAATAATGTCATCTGGAGTAATAACCTTCATGAGAATAATGTCATCTGGAGTAATTACCTCCATAAGAATAATGTCATCTGGAGTAATTACCTTCATGAGAATAATGTCATCTGGAGTACTTACCTCCATAAGAATAATGTCATCTGGAGTTATAACCTCCATGAGAATAATGTCATCTGGAGTAATTACCTCCATAAGAATAATGTCATCTGGAGTAATAACCTTCATGAGAATAATGTCATCTGGAGTACATACCTCCATGAGAATAATGTCATCTGGAGTACTTACCTTCATGAGAATAATATCATCTGGAGTACTTACCTCCATAAGAATAATGTCATCTGGAGCAATTACCTTCATGAGAATAATGTCATCTGGAGTAATTACCTCCATGAGAATAATGTCATCTGGAGTACTTACCTTCATGAGAATAATATCATCTGGAGTACTTACCTCCATAAGAATAATGTCATCTGGAGAAATTACCTCCATAAGAATAATGTCATCTGGAGTTATAACCTTCATGAGAATAATGTCATCTGGAGTACTTACCTCCATAAGAATAATGTCATCTGGAGTAATAACCTCCATGAGAATAATGTCATCTGGAGTAATAACCTTCATGAGAATAATGTCATCTGGAGTAATTACCTCCATAAGAATAATGTCATCTGGAGTACATACCTCCATAAGAATAATGTCATCTGGAGTAATAACCTTCATGAGAATAATGTCATCTGGAGTACATACCTCCATGAGAATAATGTCATCTGGAGTACTTAACTTCATGAGAATAATGTCATCTGGAGTACTTACCTCCATAAGAATAATGTCATCTGGAGTAATTATCTCCATAAGAATAATGTCATCTGGAGTAATAACCTTCATGAGAATAATGTCATCTGGAGTACATACCTCCATGAGAATAATGTCATCTGGAGTACTTACCTCCATGAGAATAATGTCATCTGGAGTACTTACCTTCATGTGGTTAATGTCATCTGGAGTAATAACCTTCATGAGAATAATGTCATCTGGAGTAATTACCTCCATGAGAATAATGTCATCTGGAGTACTTACCTCGATGACAATAATGTCAGTTGGAGTAATTACCTCCATGAGAATAATGTCATCAGGAGTACATACCTCCATGAGAATAATGTCATCTGGAGTAATAACCTTCATGAGAATAATGTCATCTGGAGTACATACCTCCATGAGAATAATGTCATCTGGAGTACTTACCTTCATGAGAATAATGTCATCTGGAGTACATACCTCCATGAGAATAATGTCATCTGGAGTACATACCTTCATGAGAATAATGTCATCTGGAGTACATACCTCCATGAGAATAATGTCGTCTGGAGTACATACCTTCATGAGAATAATGTCATCTGGAGTACATACCTTCATGAGAATACTGTCATCTGGAGTACATACCTCCATGAGAATAATGTCTTCTGAAGTACTTACCTCCATGAGAATAATGTCATCTGGAGTACATACCTCCATGAGAATAATGTCATCTGGAGTACTTACCTTCATGTGGTTAATGTCATCTGGAGTACTTACCTCCATGACAATAATGTCAGTTGGAGTAATTACCTCCATGAGAATAATGTCATCTGGAGTACTTACCTCGATGACAATAATGTCAGTTGGAGTAATTACCTCCATGAGAATAATGTCATCAGGAGTACATACCTCCATGAGAATAATGTCATCTGGTGTACATACCTCCATGAGAATAATGTCATCTGGAGTACTTACCTCCATGAGAATAATGTCATCTGGAGTGCATACCTTCATGAGAATAATGTCATCTGGAGTACATACCTCCATGAGAATAATGTCATCTGGAGTACATACCTTCATGAGAATAATGTCATCTGGAGTGCATACCTCCATGAGAATAATGTCGTCTGGAGTACATACCTTCATGAGAATAATGTCATCTGGAGTACATACCTTCATGAAAATACTGTCATCTGGAGTACATACCTCCATGAGAATAATGTCTTCTGAAGTACTTACCTTTATGAGAATAATGTCATCTGGAGTACATACCTCCATGAGAATAATGTCATCTGGAGTACTTACCTCCATGAGGATAATGTCATCTGGAGTGCATACCTTCATTAGAATAATGTTATCTGGAGTACATACTCCACGGAGAATAATGACACTTGGAGTACTTACCAACAGGAGAATAATGTCATCTGGAGTGCATACTCATGAGAATAATGTCATCTGGAGTACATACCTCCATGAGAATAATGTCATCTGGAGTACTTACCTCCATGAGAATAATGTCATCTGGAGTGCATACTTTCATGAGAATAATGTCATCTGGAGCACACACCTACATGAGAATAAAGTCATCTGGAGTACTTACCTCATGAGACAATGTCATCTGGAGTGCATACCTTCATGAGAATAATGTCATCTGGAGTGCATGCTACCTCCATGAGAATACTATCTGAGGTATACCTTCATGAGAATAATGTCATCTGGAGTGCATACCTTCATGAGAATAATGTCAT